>JABXWE010000430.1:0-75746 GCA_014611495.1 Limonius californicus | reverse complement strand
GAATATCAGCTACTGTGTTTATCAATGTTTTTCTAACATTTATCAAATGTTGAAGCTCATTTGATTTAAACGTGATTAACTTATAATTGCCCCTGCTAGGCATCGGCTTCTTCTCTGCCACATGTTTCTGGAAAATTGTATGTCGTGGGTTGCAAACAAGATTTTTATAAATCTGCGTGGTAATGCTGGGGAATCGAACCCAAGCCATAGTCGACGTTTGACTCTACCAATTGAGCTACCACGACACACTGTGATTAACTTACTAATGCAAAATAAAGGAAAGTGCTCTTAATTAGAGTAAAATTATAAAAACACTAAGCAGAAATCAGACCACAAACTTACCACATACCTACTGAGCTACCGAAAAGAGACGTTTGATATAGACAAATATCCTGAATCGACGTAGTGTTCCTATACGAGTACTTATGTAAAAAATTTAGTTTGCAACAAGAAATCAATTTCTTCCAGTAACATTTTATAAAACCACAGCGGTGACAAAGATGATCTTTAAGTCGACTACTAATTTGAAGATACTACCTATAGGTTAACAGTTTATCAATCCATATCTCTTTCTGAGACATGTTTCATTTAACAGATCAGTTATCATATATTCCAATTTTAATACATGTCTTAGTGTATAAATAATGCACCATTATAGATTTAAATAGACCGGCGCGGAAATGTCCAGAAAAATGTTTTCTGTTTCAAAAATACATTGCGTGTCGTATGCGGCTCATAAACACCACATTAAATTAATTTCAAACACCGCAGGATATGACGCTACATGTTTTTTAAGAATTTTTAGGCGCCTTAAGAAGGTGCGTGAAATGAACAAGCATTCATTAGCACAAATGTAAGTTTGACGCATTATCAGAGTCACACGGCTATAAATTATTATGTCCTCACATTAGCAGCATTTTTTGTCTTGTATCATTTTATTTAAAAGCTAAAATATTGTTAATGTTGTCAAAATTACAAATGATGAACTGATTTGTGCTACAATTGCAACAATAAAACAGGATATTCACTTGTATAAATTCTGAAAGCATTATGGAAATTGAAGATTTGTCTATTAGTGTATGTTCCAGCGTTACCGTATAATTTAAACAGAATTAATATACGGGGTGTCCCAAAATTGATCCCTGTGCTTTGATTCAGGGGGCTAAAAAAATTCACAGGATATTAAGGGTAAATGGACAGCATCCATTTAGGCCTCAAGTTTTGCATGAGAGGGTTGGGGAGCTCCGATTCAATTTTTGTAGATGATTTTTGCACAGCGTAAACAATTATCAACATTTCTTTAAAAGGATTCTGTGGGGTGATGAATCTACATTTACTGAGACGGTTATCATAAATACTCACATCCTGCATGAGTGGAGGGATGAAAACCCTTACCTAATATGCGAACACATTTGGGCTGGGTTATTAAATAATAATGTAATTGGTCCATAACATTTTATCTAACCGACTTAATTCAGTTTTGTATCTTCAATTTTTAAATGAAAATTTACCAACGGCATTACTCGATGAAGTTCCGTTAGCAGTTAGATTACATTGTTGCGCACCGTTACATTAAAGAATACTAGTGAGAGATTTCCTAGATTCCTGGAGGTGAATTGGAAGAGGTGGACCCATACCATGGCCTCCTAGATCACTGGATCTGAATCCGTTAGATTTCTTTTTTGGTGACATTTAAAATAAATCGCTTACAGTGAACCTGTTGTAGTTGGAATTGGTTTTCACATAAGTTACACTGCAATGAATAATAGCCTATATATTCGTTGAAAATCTTTTAATGTTTAATTTCGAAATTGCAGTTTAAAATAATGCAAAATACTTCCCCAGGGTATGGATCAGGTATGTGGATGATATTTTTGGCGTTTTCAATACTACTACACACAACATCAATGATTTCATTAACCAACTACATTCCAAATTTCAGTTAATAAAATTCACGTTCGAATTAGAAAATGAAATTACCGTTTCTTGACTTATTAGTTATTAGAAATAATTGTAAAGGGTTAGAATTTGACGTTTACAGTAAAGAAACCAATGTAAACAAATTTATAATCAATGACTCAAATCATTGTTTTCAATATAAAATGGCGGCCTTTTATTTTAAGGTTCATTACATCCAAATCGATTCCGAATTGAATACCGGCACATCAAAAATATTTCTTCCTACAATGGTTTCTCTCCAAATGTCATTGATAATTTAATTAGAAATCGTAAGCTAAGATTAAATGTTCGTATTTCCTCGACTTTACTAAGCTCCCACTTTAAAGAAATCACCAGAAATTTCAACCAAATTCCGTTCCATTCCTTAAACAAAGGCCTTGATAAAATATGCAAACAAATCCATGCCAAAATTGTATTTAGTTCAAATACCAACATTCGGAACTTGTTGGGAAACCCTAAAGACAAACTGAAAACTTTGCAAAAGTCGGGGATTTACGAAATTGATTGTTCTCACTGTAATGGAAAATATATTAGGCAAACTGAACGTAATATTAAGATTAATTTTAAAGAACATGTAGATTATTTCAAAAATTATAGGTTTGATATACCAAGTGTTGCCCACTATATTTACAAGACAGGACACAGTATAAAACTAGAAAATCTAAAATTGTTAAGGAAGTGTCTTGAAGAAAAGAATTGAATTGCTATGAGAGCATTCATATTTTCAAATATGGGGGAGGGGATCTTCTGAATTCAGATAATGGTCCAATTACTAACTCATATTTAATTCATTTGTTGAAAATAGGCCTTTGTTTGTTAGATTCTAAGCATTGGACTTCGATTGTTGACTGGTATACGACGAAATACATATTTAGGTACATCATGGTGGTGAAGGGTTTTGCACAGTTTATAAACGAAAATATGCTACAGAAGGTATCAATTTTGAGTCACACTGTACATACATTTGTAAAATGTCTACAAAATATTTATAGTTTATAATAATAATAATCACAATTTCAAAAAAGTATTTACTACAGATTTATATATACTTCGACATTTTGCATCTCTATTTCAAAAGCAATTTGTAGTAGGGCAAGCAGCTCACTGGATTTTGATTTCGAACTTGAGCTTGGTCTTCTATTTCAAAACTTTCAACAAATTGTGAGCTCAATTTGCTCATTCATTAAAGGTATACTTGTTAAAGTGTGTTAATGAATTTGAAAGACCTCAAGTGTATCCAATGTACGTTTATCATCGCAGAAGAGTAAAAATGTTATTATATTATTTAAAGTCAATGGTGAACTTTTCTGGGTGTTTGTAGTTGTATGATCGTATGTGCTCTTTGTATCTGGTATCAATATATCTAATTGTCTGGCCTATGTACATAGTATTACACTGTGAACAGTTTAATTTGTAAATACTTGATTTTACCAATTATTAGTCTTATATTTTGCGTTAAATTGGGCGAGAAACAATTAACAAACAAATATTTAACTTAACACATGCCATCTTGTAGTACAGAAAAATAAGTGAGAGAAGAAACCGTGAAACTTGCCTTCGTCTTCGTTTGCCTTCTCCTCCGTTTTCGGATTGGGCACATTGCTTTCGGTATTTAAGACCATCTTGACTCTGAAAATTAAAAAGTAACTGTTTGAAAATAAAAATAAATCCTAACAATTTATCAGTGTTGAAATTTTATTTATGTTAATATCTATAAGACATGTCAAATATCTGCCACGTATGACTACACATAAACAGCATATTGGACGTCATTTATAATAGCAAAATTAATTAATGAATCTGAAGAGACCAACACAACTTCAGAAATGAGTTTGTTTTTCAATCTTCAGTTGGTGTTGCTATGACAGAGGCTGATGGCTGTAGCAGTTACTATTATACACCTCTAGTTAAACAAATTTTATCACAAATAAACATGGCAAACAAGTACGTGTAGTTCTTGAGAAGGGAAGGTAAAGGTTTCGTTCGTCGTTTTCTATCTATACCTACCCTATTCTTAGTTGAAGAATTAAATATTTATATTTTCTGGTTATTATTTTAGTAATCACAATCCGGTTGTAATTGGAAATACCTGGAAGTAAGGAAGTTTAAGGATATAAAAATGTGGAAGATACAATGACTTTTAATTTCAAAAATTGTTAAACCGATCTTTCAAAATTAATTACAAATTAAGGAAAAAAATATAAAAATTGCAATATGTTAGATCCTGCCCTCCATACTAAAATATATGTATGCCGAAACAGATATTTAAAAAAAGTTATAAATATCGACACATCACAAGTATACCTATTTCTTCTATTTGAAGTCCTAAATAATTTTCCAATTAAATTCTTGTTGATAACTCACAAACTGAATACGTTTCATCGCCACTAACTTTTCATCCATGAAATGTGGACAGATAAACCGATTTTTAGTGGTTTAATTTCTCTGTGACTCTTGTGACTACACCCTTAAGCTTAATAATTTATATAAGAAATTCGTTGCTGAAAACTTATGCTAAACACCAATTAGACTAGACCATGTTTGACATTGATGCTATGAAATTAATATAGTGTTATAGTTGTATTTAATTTATTGAAAACCAAAGTTATTATTATTTCTTTTCAAATAAACGCTGTCCATGGTATATTTAACCATAAGCAATATTCAACAACAATAACTGTAAAAGTGTTATAATGAATAGGATTGAAATAAAACTACTTAAGAAACTGAACGTATCAATACAAAAATTTTGAAGACAAATTGCACTAGGGTGTTTGCGAATCCGCAACAAATATACAGAAGCAATCAAAATGATCAAAGCCAAAATCGTAGCCCCGCATGAACAGCAGAATTGTTGAGAATAATAGATGAAAAGCAAATAGCTGTTATAAGAGAACTCTGGTATTGCTGTGCTAAATGAAATTAGACAGAAGTACGCGAATCCCTAGATACGTGTGTTTTATTCGTTTTAAAAGAAAATGTTGTGGATAAAAGTTTCTTTCCTGGATTTTCTGTATAGAATCTACACTACTAGAACGTAGTACATACTTGAAATTATCGAGAGTAGTAAATGTAACTTGGTTTTGCAAAATGTTACTCGCTGTTTCTTCTCAAACAAAATACAAAAAACCTAAGAACTAAAACTAAAAATCCGTGTAAAATATACGAGAACGACGTGCTGAACACATCACACTTCTCGCTCGCTTTTCAATTTACCCATTTCAAATTCGACATGGCGATTTCAAATTTCGGAAACACAATCACATAATCACGTAAACTGCTAAATATTTACTTCAATATTTCATTCATTCATCCATTTCTAACAAATCATTTCTACTTTCAACTTAAAATTTCAGATTTACACCAGACATTCTTATTTCAAACTCGAAATCGACTTTAGAACATACGAAAGCAGAAACGATTTCGATAATAATTCTAATTTCGACGTAACACTCAAAATTTGGAGTGCATGAAAACGATTGCTTTTTCAAAGTTGAGTTTCGACTTTAAAACTCGAGGTTTTGACTTGAAATTATATCTTCGATTTCTGAAGCAAAAATAATCTTAACTGAAGTGCGAAATCCTTATTTTAAACTAAAAATGTCGACTGCATTTCCATTTCAAAATTCAAGAACAGAAATTTTATATGACAGAGCAATATTTCTATCTTCAATTAAAAATCATTTTAAACCAGACTGCATACGTGATTTCTAATTTAAGATCGAAATAGGCATATGAAATAAATACATGGTCTTAATGAACTTTAAATTTTCCACTTCGTATTTAAAATTTATATTTCGAATTGCGAAACAGAAATTTGAACAAAAACGCAAAATTTGTAAATCAATTTAAATTTTACAACCAGGTTTCTACTTTAAATTCAAGATATCGACTTCATATACTAGAGATCTCGATAGAGATTTTGTAAGCACAGAAAGATGTTTACGTGAAAGGTTAACTCTTTACCTCAAACTCAAATAATTGCTGCCCATGAGCCATAGTTTACTTTGAATGCAGAATTTGAAGCTCAAAGTTTCAACAACAATGTTGAAATTTACCGTTTAAACCCTCTATTTCAAATTAGAAATTTCGACTGCATATATGAGATTTCCACATTAAACTCCAAGTGTAAACTTCACACACTAAATTACGAATTTAAATTCGAAACCTCTATTTCACATTTTGAGAGCAGGAAGATATAACGATTTCAAACTAATTCTCTAAACTCGCTGTTCCAACTTCAAACAGATAAGTCAAACCTGAGAACTCGAATCAAATTTGCAGAATATAAGAAACTTCTTTGCACTCAAAATTGAAACTTTCGGCTAAACATTACTAGTTCAAACCTATAATTTTTGGAATTAGAAAGAGATTTCCAGTAAAAAATATACATTTGCTTTTTTTTACATGAGATTTCGGCCTCAAATCAAAGAATCAAATTCGTGATGTGGAATTTCGTGCTCATACTCGAGATCTACAATACAAATTTCAAGTTGACGGAAGGAAGCTGTCTGTAACCATTCTACTAAAAATTATAAATTTCAATGTTAAACTTTAAACATGTTTGAAATATCGCAATATTGATGTTACGTATGAAATATGGAGTAAAAGTAATCTCTCAACCCGTTACAAGGTTTCTCAGCTATTAATTCGAAATATCAACTTTCAAATGTCTAAAATAGTATTCAAAGTTACGATTCTGATTTTAAACTGAACCTGTCGATATCAAACAGACGATTACCACTTTAAAATCGAAGTTTCACCATTGAAATTCGAGCTTTCGATTTCAAATATTAAAAACAGAACGAGATTTCAGTTGAAAACTGAAAATCTCAATTATAAGGTTGCAAAGTCCACAGTATACAGACGATTTTCATTTTATAATCGAAAATTCAATTTATAATCGAAAATTCAACGATTAATCTTAAAAATAGAACTAGATTTCAGCTGAAAACTAAAAATCTTAATTATAAGGTAGCAAAGTCGATCGTATACAGACGATTTTCACTTTATAATCGAAAATTCAACTTATAATCGAAAATTCAACGATTAATCTTAAAAACAGGACGAGATTTCAATTGAAAACTGAAACTCTTAATTACAAGGTTGCAAAGTCGACAGTATACAGACGATTTTCACTTTATAATCGAACATTCAACAATTAATCTTAAAAACAGAACGAGATTTCAATTGAAAACTGAAAATGTTAATTACACGGTTGCAAAGTCGACAGTATGCAAACGATTTTCACTTTATAATCGAACATTTAACGATTAATCTTAGAACAGAACGAGATTTCAGTTGAAAACTAAAAATCTTAATTATAAGGTTGCAAAGTCGACAGTATACAGATGATTTTCACTTTATAATCGAACATTCAACAATTAATTTTAAAAATAGAACGAGATTTCAGTTAAAAACTGAAAATCTTAATTACAAAGTTGCAAAGTCGACAGTATACAGACGATTTTCACTTTATAATCGAAAATTCAATTTATAATCAAAACTTCAACGATTAATCTTAAAAATAGAACGAGATTTCAGTTAAAAACTGAAAATCTTAATTACAAAGTTACAAAGTCGACAGTATACAGACGATTTTCACTTTATAATCGAACATTCAACGATTAATCTTAAAAATAGAACTAGATGTCAATTGAAAACTGAAAATCTTAATTACACGGTTGCAAAGTCGATAGTATGCAAACGATTTGCACTTTATAATCGAACATTCAACGATTAATCTTAAAAATAGAACGAGATTTCAGTTGAAAACTGAAAATCTTAATTGCGAGGTTGCAAAGTCGATAGTATATAGACGATTTTCACTTTATAATCGAACCTTCAACGATTATTCTTAAAAATAGAACTAGATTTCAATTGAAAACTGAAAATCTTAATTACACGGTTGCAAAGTCGATAGTATGCAAACGATTTGCAATTTATAATCGAACATTCAACGATTAATCTTAAAAATAAACGAGATTTCAGTTGAAAACTGAAAATCTTAATTGCAAGGTTGCAAAGTCGATAGTATATAGACGATTTTCACTTTATAATCGAACATTCAACGATTAATCTTAAAAACAGAAAGAGATTTCAGTTGAAAACTGAAAATCTTAATTGCAAGGTTGCAAAGTCGACAGCTTACAGACGATTTTCACCTTATCATCTAAATTTCAACTTTAAATTCTACGATTACTCTTAAAAACAGAACGAGATTCAGTTGAAAACTGAAAATGTTAATTACAGTTACAAAGACGCTATCATACAGACGATTTTACCTTTGAATTCAAGCATTAATCTTCAAACTCGAGCTTTTAATTTCTAATGTAGAAAAACTCAAAATTTAATTACGAAATTGCAATTTCGATATCAAACGCCAGCTTCCACTTTAAACTCGGTTGAAATTCGAAATTTTCTCTTTAACCACTAATCTCGAGAATACTTTGACTTCAAGCCCAAGATCACGAGGTCAAATATTAAAACCAAACGAAATCATGGTTAAAATGACGTAGTATAGATTTCAAAGTAGCTGTATTGGCTCAAAATTTGAGAAATCGGTTTTGTTTCGGAAAGCCGAATTTTAAATGCAAAAATCAAGAAGAGATAGCAGCTGAAAACTCAAAATATGTACTTCATGCTTTCTAATTTAACTCCAGACTTTGAAATCGAGTATAAGATACCGATTTCAATAAAGGAAATCGCAGTTAAAAACCGAACTGTAGACTTTAACTTATTAATATACCGCTTTTAAACACAAAATCTAAATTTTAAATGCAGTTATGTTTTCGGCTGAAACTATGAAAAATCAAAATAGGGACTTCAAACTCACGATTCCGGCTTTTAACTCCAGTCTTATATTAAATATGAAATGCCAATTATTAATTTAGAAATTTCAATTTGAAAGTGTCCACGCAAAAAGTAGAATCTCGACTCAAGAAACGACTTACACATTTCAGCTTTAAAGGCAAAATTTAGACTTCCAAGTGAAGACTTTCACTTCAAACTTGGAATCTTTGATGTTCAGAGTAGAGAAAGACTTTTACTTTAAACTCGAATTCTGATTGCAAATGTCGAGAACAAGAAAAAATGTCGACTGAAAACTTAAACTCTCTCTTCAAAATCACGATTTTGACTTATACACTAGGCAATCATGAACTTGAAATGTTTTCTTTAATTTGAAGGCGAGGTTAGCACACAATAAAATAATCAAATGTTCTATTATTTTCTATTTGCAAGGTTTTCAACAAATATGTTCTCGTTTGGCTATTTAACCGCAGATACACATGTATGAAATACATTTAGAATTTAAGGTACGTTATTTGACATACATAATTTTAAAATTCACAATAAATTTAATTTAAAATATTAACTAAACAATTGAGTTTCGCTTCAGACAAATTATTTTACGGTTTTCTAAAAAAGTTTACAGTTGATTTACAAATATAAACGGATCTCATTCAAAGATATTTTTTTCTGGCAATGAACAACCCCTAACGGATTTTCTGCATTAAAGCATAGCTACCCCTGGCGCATCTGCATCCTGTTTTGATCCTCCTAGATGAATCTTGAGAACACATTGGGTCCCGTCTGGGAATATTAGATCTGGCTGCCCGCTACATAATTCGACCTCTGACACTACCTGGCCCGTTCTGGAATATCGGGTGTACAAATGAATGGAACGGGCCCCACTAGAAGCCTCATCAAATGGAGAATCCTAACGGTCTAAACTTGAAAGGATTAATTCAAATTCTCTGCCCGAATGACTTGTTATTAGGCTAAAACTGTTCTGGTTTTGGGTTCTACATCTAAGACCGTTGCGAAATCAGAAACCTCAAAGAGCGTAGTAAAAGCGGTTATATTTTGCATTAAATGAGAAAGAATAAATTTCAGTCACAAAGTGAGTAGAAATGCAAGCCGTGCTGAGGTTTCCTCGTCTAAAAACATGATGAAATATGTACTCACATTTAAGACTTTATGAAGGTACATGAAACTAATGTAAATCTGCAATTTGGGTTGTATAATCAGCAGATTATTGCATTGAAGATACAAACATGACGTGGTTCTTCACATAATAAGAATTATTTGTGAAAGATGCTTTTTACTTAAAACTTATGGTAGATTAAAGTCCCGAATAGGTATCGATCGTTACAAATATAGACAATAATAATAAACATCTTTATGAATACAATGTTAATTGTTTGTAGACCTATTATAAATTGCAAGACCAAACACCTGTAATGCTGTAATTCTGTGAAATGTTAATTATTTATGTACAGTTTGCACAAATACATAGGACAACGCTATCTGGACATCGATGACGTGTTTCCAGCATGATTAAACTTGTCAACCAGTTAAATTATCAATTAAAAACATTTTTGTAAATGAAACAAAAAAAGTTGAATCTATTACCGAATGAAAGTAAAACATTTTGTGAACTAAATTGCATATGCCTATAAAACTAACAACTATTATGCTAGTCAACGATCGCATTCTACGAGTTTAGGTTATTTTATCAAATTTAGGAAACCTTATATTATACATTTCAAATAAATCCCTAAACTACAAGTTTAATTCTCTATTTAAAGGTTTAACCCCGACAAGCAGCTAATTACAATATATCGATTGTAAATTACTGTGCTTATATCTCGATTTCTTTTTCCGCTAGTTTTTCGTAGAAAGAAAAATAATAATGTGGGACACAATATAAAAATAAAATGTGCAGTCTATTTCAGGATCGTTAGAAACTTTATAGCTAATGTAAACTTCACCCCTTCGCCATCTGCTTGTGAAATGAATGACCATGGCTAGTAACCGTTAGACAGCAAGATGGTAGGTAACCAACGACGCAGAATTCAGAATGTTGTTGGAATTATCCGCTTGAACTGGCGTAGTTCAATAATTTTTGAGTAATCAGAATGTTAGCAATATTCTCATACTCACAATACCGATAAGTAATCTTTATTTCTTTTTAAACTGCATAGGTCTAATTAGTTTAGAACGTACCTGCAAAGATTTTGAAGTATAATTTTATTCATTATACTAATTTTAAACCGGCCAGAAACTGTAGTAGATAGCAAATCTTAAAGGAAAATAGAGCAAAGCCACTGAAACGATAGTTTTTATTATACTCTGACAACTTTCCAACCAATAAACGAATCTCATGATTTAGACAAAACTACTTATATAAGCGTTTGTTACACATAAAATTAACATTTTATAAAAATTTGGGAAAGAAAAAATCTAATCGTTTTGAATACGAGTTGATTTTTTACTCAGTTAAAGCTCGTTATTTAAAAACTATACATTTGCTTCAGATTCATTTCTGTGTAACTATTAGTTATTGCACTACTAAAAACGGACCATTATTTTAAAACAATGCAAAGGTTGGGATAATTCTATAAAACAAAACCAAAAAAATCAGCTACATACACATTGCTAAAAAATAACGTTCATCATAATACAAAATCCTGTGTTAGAGTAAAAGCGTATTTTACAGTATTTTTCTTTTGAAATCATGTCTAAACCCAAAAAACATGTTAAAGATTGTTAAAAAAATACTCGTAAATAAGCTTTTAAGCAACAGTAAAACCAAAATACTACTTTTTCTTCTTGTCAACGAACTACAGAAGGTAGACTACATTCTAGAACTGCTTAACTTAAAAATAGGTCTACTATTAGAATTAATATTAATTTGCAAGTCGAAAAAGAAGCTAATTACAGTTACGCAGTATGAATGACCTGGAATATTTACTTTCCAATCAAGAAATCGCAGAAATATTGAAATAAACTGAACCCAGGTCCAACTATTATAAACTTAGTTTCTTAAAACAATGCGCTTTTACAAAACATTTTCAAGATAAATCGTTTCTCTTGCAATGGAAGAGCGTGCAGATTTTTACATTTCTGCATTTCTCTAGCCGGTCTCTTTTTGGAACACTTTTTGCGTTGTTGCAGTATTCATTGAAAGTCTGTCATCTTTGAATGTAGCACTCTTTTAGGTTGGTGCGTTGCTCTGTTGCAATTTTTTTTATTGTAATGTAACTTCGCATATATTACTGTTTTTGTAGGCCTCTGATTATTTTAGATATACGCACATAAAATATTGAAAATATGCTCTTCACTATGTACTTTACATTATAGTCGTTTATGGAAAATAAGACTCGGATAGATACAAAGACGAATACTAATAAAAATTATTAATATTTAAATAGAATTAAGATTAAATTTAAATATTATTATTTGATTTACATAGTGTAATTTAATTCTAGTTTTATTATGAGAAACAATATCCAGTGGGAAACATATGTTTACCTGGACTGTAATCCCTAAACCATTTTAAGAATTGATGAAAAAGAATTTACATATCTTTGTAAAAGATTTGGAATAAATCCCTGAAAGTGCTTAGTTGTAAAATTTAGGAATATTCAACCAAAAATATAATCAGATGTATTTTTCATAATGTTCTGTTTTGAAAATACTTAAAACCTTTAAAGTAATTACGATGTATGCAGCTTGGTATCAAATTTTTTAGGAATATGCAGCAGTTTAGAAACTTTCAAAATACACATTTGTTACATAAAACGTTAAAATTATGCACTTGCATATGCAAATATGCAAGTGCATAATTATCCTAAGCTTGATTATGGTTTTAAAATGTTTTTTTCTGAATAACAGTGTACACAAGGTTTGATATAATTAAAATAGTATTACTATAAATATCCCCAGTGTAAGTCTAGCAGTCTCTAATATTAACCGGTATTTGTTATTATTTAGAATTTTTATAAGCGAAGTATTCCATGCTTGTTCATTTATCTACACTACAACTATGAAATCGTTCCAGCCGGTACATTTCAGTTCAATTCTAGACAGTTTCATAACATTATTAATAATTATCATAAAAATTTTTTTAACAAATAAACAAGCTGCGTCGAAATACGAGTGCTGGTTTGTAAATACGATAACTACTAACTACTACCGCAAATGTTAATAATTTAGTTAAAATTTCATCGCAGCGATGTTCCTTGCGCGTAGTTTTATTTGAGAACGAACTATTGAAACCAACTGGATGAGCACTAATTCGGACATATACTGTAAATGAATTTTGTCAAATGTAATCGAAAATCGTACTGGTCTAGGCTCCAGTCTACGAAAATACCTACTATAAAGATACACAAGAACGATTATTTTTATAATGTTTTAAAAGGAATGCTATTTCATGGCCGTAACATTTTCCTTTGCTGCACATAAAAATCTAAGGTATATAAAAAACTGTTTTGAATTGACTGATAGCAAATACTGTTCCAAAATAATATCAAGTTTTTCGTTTACAACATACAAATGTCTCCCGGTGTTAAAAGAAATTGGAACATTTCGCGAAAGCAGCGGAATTGAAAAATGTCTCGAATGTGGATTATGAATTTCATAAGCCTGTCATATAAAGAAGATTAAAAGTATAATCGATTATAAAAACAGTAAAATAATACACAGATATTAATTTGAGGAAGCGCAGGAATATATTACATAAGCTCAGTTACTGCTTCTAGAAACTAGAAAGAATAAAGCATAAAACAAAGCTTAATATGTATATTTAAATAGAATACAGAAAGCAAGTAATTGCAGGTAAAAAATTGCGAACACTCTAAGTAAACAAAACCAACTAACTACTGTGCCACATCAATCTGCCCTAGTCATTGAGAAAATATTGAATCGCCTTGCAAATCAAGTTTTTGGGTCCCGTAATTCAGTTTGAGTCTATCGAATTATTCGAAAACTGTAAGGAAGCATCGGGATAACTTTGTTATATCTATTTTTAACGCACAATTCAGTTCTTAAAATGCCAATCAGTCAGATAATAAAAATTTCATGAATCGTGGTTTTGCTCTTTCCGGTGTATACCTCTTCTTCGTAGATATTCCAAGTAAATGTTCCTCCATATCACTAAATTCCTTATCTGTGTTTTCCATTTATTCTTTCTGTCGACTTTACAATTCTCAATTCCACAGTTAATATTAAGATTGCTGATGAAGATTTCAGTCTATTGTATTTGTTATCGAGATTTAACTTTGTTAAGAAGTTTAGATCATCCATGTACTAGGTATACCCCTAAAGTTATTTTCGTTTCCTTGTTTCTCCTAGTATTAGGTCAATTATAAGTTGTTTCTTGCACCCATGGGCAACGCATGTATCCTTTTTGCTTTTTAGTAATTATAAATCAGATATTTTTATAATCTTTATAAATGTTGCCATAAGTATTTATCTGTAGAAAACATGTAATCGACTTATATTACATAGAATTTTATTCTGATGGATTCGTTTTAGAGATAAGATAAGTGATTCTTTTTGCCAAGAATTGCATCTAATTAGAGTTGCTTACTATGTTTTTATATTTTGCTGTGATGGGATTTTTTGATGAGCTTCTCTGAGCTTTCTTTTCGCTATTTCTTTGCGTCCGTGGTTTGTATATTACCAATGTATTTTTTAAATTTGTGATAAATTCCATTTGCATATGAGGTGCTTCGTTTTCCCACATGTTTATATTTGCTTCTTTTTGGATATTCATGTGATTGTGTGCGTCAATTCCAATTCCAGTACCTTTCATTTTCTTGGAATTGATTATTTTATATACCTTTCTTGTAGTTTTTCTTGCTATTGTGGCTAGAGACTGCGTCTTACTCTTTGTTGTATTCTTGTTTAATAATATTATTTATGTTGTTAACTTTCATAATTTATTTTCTTCTACTGGAATGGAATTATTACATATTTTTTTATTTCTGTAACATCTAATCACAAAATTAGCAACCACAAACACATTTTTAAACTTATATTTCTAAATCCTGTTATTATCCTTATAATCCCACAATCTGTGACCCAAAATTTAGAAAAAAAATACAAAAAATCTTTGTCGTATAGGGTGAAAGTTAACAGCATACATTCCATTTCTTGTACATGTGCTAATTTTATATTAAAATATAATACTACTACATATTTTTGCAAATTACTATAATATATAATATAAGTAAGTAAAATTTTGATAAACTAAGATCTGGATATCGCGCTTTTAACCAGTTACAATGCAAACTATTTTCTTGAATTATATTACTTGTAATCCAAGTGATTGTGATTCTGAGGTAACTATCAATGTTTTCAGATTTATATTTCCTAATTCCTTCCCTTGAAAATAGTTCATAAGCATCATTTTCAATTATTCTACTTGAAAACTATGACACTCGTTTCAATCTGCGCGTTTTAAAAGGTTTATAGATAATTTAAGGAAAAGACTAAAATTATTTTTCAACAAAAAAATTTGGCTGTTGTAGCAAAACAACCAATACTGAACAAATTTGGGAAAATGCATTTAGGAGGTAATTCTGACTGTGATCTATTCTTTCGAAAACTCGAACTTCCAGTTAAAGCCAACCACATGCTTTACCAGGTAAATATCCTAGAACTTATTTTTACCTGGATCCTGCATTGTACTCAGCAAACCTATTAGTATTTCAATGGCCGTTTTTGGGATGTTCCAATTTTCGAACCCTCTTTGTATATACCTGAACGGTATTGGTAAAATCTATTGAAGTTTAGCCTCCGGGTTAAGTGCGTTTTTACCTGAATTCTATTTTGTTCCAAGCATTTTCGTCCTTATTGCCTAGTACGACTATTTTAAGTAACAGTCCTGATAACGTTACAATATAATCTAATACATTCTCTTGTATTGTAAATGTAAATGTAGAAATATCGTGTCAAAAATAATTAATTCATATTTAACACTTAATTTATTAAATTTAAACGTGTTCTGACTAAATTATTATCTCGACAATTATTTACATCTAGAAAATATAAATGTAGAATACTATATACAAGGTGTTTAAACAAAGGTCGGATAATTTACCCATGTATAATACTGAAAAAAGTCGTAAACAACGCATGTGCGTAAACCAACTATTTCAGATATCAAGGCAATTTTGTTTTTTACTAAATAAATTGAATTATTCTGAAAAACCGATCAGTAAAGCCACTAACAGATAAATAAATATAACATTTACTCAAATACAAAGATCTAACTGTAGTAACTTAAAATCAGGGGATCTAGATGGCTCTGCAATTAGACCTCTCGTATTAATTTCATTATAGGTATTCTACGACATTGATTGAAAAATGTAGAGGAGCTCCATCGTGCATAACCCACACATGAGTCCTATCATTCAGGGGCACGTCTTCCAATCGTGTGGGTAAAGTGTTATTCAAGAAGTCAAGATAGATAGAGATAGATTTTACCAGTCAAGTGATTTAGTAAAAATACTGACCCTAGCAAACGATCTTCCAGAACACCCTGTCTAAACATTTAACGACAATCGATGCTGATATCTTTACTCGACAGCGGCGTGAGGATTTTCGTCTGTCCAAACATGATTGTTATGCGGATTAATAATATCGTTATTCGTTAAATAGTTTCATCGATAGATAAATAAAACTTTGGCGGCAAAGTTTGAATTTTCTGCAATCCGCTGCATGTGATACGGGATACACTTGTGTACAGTATATACATATAATAATGACTTAAATTTTGTTTCTGGTGGAAAATATAGTTTATTGATTAAAATACAATCTCTGAAATAGTTTGATTTCGGACGTATGTAGATTAAGACTTAGTTGTACGATTTCATGATTACCTAACCTAAGTAGGTAAATTATTCGTCCTTCTTTGTAACCATCCTGTATAGTTAGCAGAGTATTCTAAAAAAATGGTTTACATCGCAATCGCCATATTATCAACCTCAGATGTTTCATTTTATGCTTCGAATCTTTAAAGTTAAATCTGATTTCGTTTTTCAAGTTTGAAACCGAATTATTATACAATTTAGGCACATAACAATATTTTTAAAGTTTTACAGGAAACGTCTCGTTTTTTCTCCGATTTTCATTTTAATAATTTAGGATATATAAATTTCCATTGCAAATTCAGTCCTTGAGTATGCAGTTGTCGAAATGTAAAACATCTAGAGGCACTATCTTATATTTCACTTCTCTATTAGTTATTAGTTAGCTATTTCTAACTTTAAATTAGAATATTAAGGTGGATAAAAAATTATATTTGCTAGCCACAATTTATGTCCTCTTCTTTGTTATACTTTTAACTATATAGCGTTTTGTATTGATTTTTTAAATGTCTTGCAGTGTAGTCTTTCATGTCTATTTTTACTCAGTGTTTAATAGAAAATATATATTTATTGTGAAAGTCCCTTAAGAAAATATGACAGGTTTACCTATAGCGCCTGTATTAAAAAATATGTAAATATTTTTGGTGGTACAGTTTTCGTAGGGCATTTTCCCCTAAAAAGTATCATAATTTTATTATTTCATACTTGATTTTAATAAAAAATAATATACATCACGACGACAAGAAGAGTTCTGTTAATTACATTATACTAAATTAAATTTGCGATTATTTAGTGAAAAATTAATTAAATTTAGCTTGAATATTTTAATTGGAATATTCATTTTAAATGTAATAAATTGAGATACTATCATTTATATCGACATACTGTTAGCAATTGTAACTAAAACAGATGGAATTGATAGCTGTAACAATAAAGCGTTGACATTTTTTCTTACTGGTGTTTGTAATTATGTCTTATTCTGATGGACAAGAACGTACCTGTTTAAGCTGTCTAGCTCATCAAAACATGTAATACAAAAGCCATCACTACAGTTTTAATAAAGTTAAATTTGCAATTTCTTTCTAGAGGACGGTTTATCAATTACTGTCCCTGACATAGAAGGCATTGACCGACAACTTACCGAATAATTTTTTTAATGTATAATTATATAATATATAATAATGTAATATAATCAATATATACCAAGCTGCAGATGCCTATCTTCTTATTTATAAAAGTTATACATTTAATATTACCGTGGTGCTGTTGATTTTGGCGAAATGCCAAAATTCACGACGAAGGCTGTGATAAAATACCTCTTTAAGAATGGTTTATGATGGCAAGAAATTTATAATGTCATGTCCGGAGTGCTGGGTGATTCTACCCAGTCATATCAAGTAATTAAGAACTTGTGCCGGGATTTCAAATTAAGAAGAAAATCGTGTCAACATGCACCAGGTGCTAGACCACGAAAAACTGTTGCCACTCAAAAAAATTTGTTTTGGTCCATGGTATGGTACTGAACGATCGGAGAATTATGGTCAAATATATTGTTGAGACATGTGACTTTTCCGCTGGAAGCATTGAGAGGAATTCCAAAAATGTTGTCACCTAATCAGAAGCGGGCCAGGTTCCTCACTGCTGCGAACAATTTGAGATTAATATACACGGATTTTGATGGATTTTTGGATGGATTTGTAACTGTGGATGAAACCTGGGTTCATCAGTTTATCCAGAGTCAAAAATGCATAGTACGGAATGGCGGCATCGTTGTTGCCCGCCCCCATGAAAGTTCCGTGTGACTTCATCGGTCGGAAAGATAATGGCAATAGTGTTTTGGAATTCTGAGGGAGTCCTTTTTGTTGATTATTTACCACGTGGTCACATAATAACGGGAGTCTATTACGCAAAACTCATACCAAAAATTCGTGAAGATATAAAGCAAAAAAGGCGTAGAAATTTGAAACGCGGCGTTCTGTTCCACCAAGGCAATTCTTCCGCTCATAAGAGCTGTATTTCTATGGTTGCTAATCACACTAATGGATTTGAAATTTTAGAACAACCCCCATATATGCGCTAGATCTGGCCCTCAGTGACTTGTTCCCCAGATTAGAAGAACATCTTCGAGGACCTCATTTTTCGGACGATGAAGAGGTGAAGGCTGCTGTGAATGAATGATCTGCAATGCAGGACAACGAGTTTTTTTTTTAAATGCATTCAAGCTCTACACCATCGTTATACTTAATGTTTTCACATTTTAGGGGATTATTTTGAGAAAGTTTTTCAAATGTCTATGTCATTTGGTTCTATATCAGAGACAATAAATGACGAATCACTTTCATCCTAGTAGAAATGTACTTTAGAATTTCTATAATATACTTAGAGCGTTAGTTCTACACACAACATTCCAAATTTATTTTCAATTGTGTACTTTTATCTTTTTTATGACTGATTCTAAGATTAATTGTTTGCTGCCTTACTTCGTTGAAATTCATACTTTATATATTAATAATAATAATAGGCAATTTCAACAGGTATTAATTTTTATTTCAGCTTTATACGTATTTCGACATACAATATGTCATTATCAAAAGCATTTTAATGTAGTAAACATTATTGTAGTACCTAGGGTAACAGCACACTGGATCTTGGTTTTGGGCTTGTCTCAGGTCTTCTATTCCAAAACTTCCAATAGCGGGGAATTTATGAGTCAATTTATTGGTCAAATAATATAATAACATGTTTACACTTCTGTGATGATAAACGTAAATTGGATATACTCGAGGCCTTTCAAATTCACAAACACACTTTAATAAAAACACCTTTAATGAATGAGCAAATTTAGCTGTTGACCTAAAATGCAATCAATCTATAAAGGTTAGAAAAATTGTTTTCCAAACTTCTAAGATTGTTCCAATCGTGGAAACTAGTTGCCACGATTGAACCATAGGTTTCCTCAATTGAACCCTCTGCATCTGTTGCAAAAGTAAAGAAAATAACTCAGGTTTTTATTACAACTGTATTAAAAATTATAAATGTAATAAAATATAAAGGGATAATAAAAGTAAGTTTGGATTAAAAAATGATTAATAGCCTTCTAAGCCTAAACACTTGGGACAAAAATAAATTTTGCGTTGTGGGCTCACATTAGCACACATAGCATGGACCCACTCTTTACAATCTTGACACTGGATCATGTCGATCTTTTCATGTTTCTTACATAAGAAACCGTACCAAGATGATTTCTTTCTACTAACACCGGACGTAGAAGGTTTGCAATTACTGTTACTGGTACAAGGGAACGGTTGATCTGAATTTGATGACTTTGACTGAATTTGTTTTTTTCCGAACAGGGCCTTCTTGCCATATTTATTGTCCTTGGATTTGGCTGATTTGCTTTTGTTCTCTGTTAATTCATCTTTATATGGGGTACTCGTCAATACAACAGCTTTTTGTTCTTGTTGAATCTATGTGCTATACTGTTTTTTTCTGCGACATCAAAAGCTAATTTTCTTATATCAGTTGGTGTTAAACCGAACATAAATTCCTCCAACCTCATTATATGAGCCTTTATTTCATTTTCTATCTCAGTACTAAATGTCGACACACCTCCATGAAACTTTTTTTTTCCTTTGGCAATTTTGTTTGTTTCGTCGAGATGTCGTTTTAGCGTCGCTTTTGGCACACCGTAGATCCTAGCGCATTCATTTAAACCGCGATTTCCATTTCTAAATTCACGGAGAGCCAACTGCAATTCTTCACTTGTCCACGCACAATATTTTCTTTTCGGCATAACTAAAATATCATGTTTATTGTTAACGATCAGTTAAAAAGTTCGTAGCGGTGTAACAGATTCTTTGAATGAACCGGTGCATTTCCTTAATTGGACCGGTCCATTTGACGAAACTGTGACCGGTTCATTTGCGGCAACAGCACTTTTTGTAAGGCTATGTTTTATAATATTGTGCAATATTAATGAATTGCATACAAAACGACTTTAAAACATGGCTATATAAACACGCTTTCAGACAAAATATATTATAATTAGCAAATCTTACCTGTTTGCTTGGGATTTCACTAGGCAAGGGAGCGTAATTTTATAATGCACCTTTAACATAACGTGATTTCCCGGTAACTTCTTAACCACACATGTCATCCAGGCGCTGCTTGGTATTTACAGGCAAGCACCAAAAGACAAGAGATTGGTACAGTACCTTTCAATAATAACCGTTAGATAGCGCCAAAACCGACGCGGTTCATTCTAGGAGCCGGTCCAATCCCGGCAACCTTCCCCTATAACTTTTCGGTTTAAGTTTTCAATAAATGAACACTATACCGATGCAACCATTTGTCGCCAGTTTTCTAGCTCATATATAAACGGTTTGTCGATGTATATTTCCATATTGACCATTGTAAAATGATTTATTTTACAGGAGCCGATCACTGAACTCTTTTATTTGTATTGAGTATGTATACTCCAAACTGTTAATTTTGATACACCAACTGCCAAGTCAAGATAATAACTATAATAGCTTTATTACATTCTTTAAGATTTTTAGGTTTCTGCGTAATTTTACACAAATTGGTGCAATTTTGCAAACTAAAGACTTGCAATAGGATCTATAATGTCCTGACGCAATCGAACTGAATTATAGTTTACTGATTTGCGGTAAATAATTATTAAAATATGCTTTGAGTCCCCATAATACAAATTCTTAATAAATAATGAAAAACTTTACAGACTGGTTGATGTTATCGAAGATTCCGCTATTTACGCTACATAATATTAATGGTAAATATTTTGCGTTCACGTGATTCGTAGTTCATATGACAAGGATTTTGTTATCGCGAGTCTACTGTATTTAGTAAAACGCTTTCGTCGTACTTGTGAGAATATTTATTTCTAATATTATGTTTCATGCTTGAATAACTCCGATATCACAAACCAAGTATCGAGTTATAAACAGCAAACTGTTTCTTTTTCAAACGTTTCAACAAAAAATAAAAATGTTATTATCTGTATCTGCAAATTTTATGTTTAGTAGTAATCATCCGGTTTAAGTTTTGCTTTACCGTAGACATTCTCGTTTAAGACAATAAGATTCAAAAATTAACCATGCATTTCACATTAGATTGATTTCTTTATTGTAAGATATCAACATTAATACTAAAATTTAATTTTCTGTTAAATGGTTTTGAATATAGATAGGTTTCCAGTTCTGCTGTAAAATAAAACTGTGGTGACAAATATCCAGGATCAAACAAAATTTAACGAAATAATTCTTAATATACACGAAAGTAATGTAGAATAAAATAGAAAATTTAAAACTCGTTAATTTAACAACATCTTAATTTCGTTATTCTACAGCTCTGTCATTCTCTCTCGTCTATTCCTATGCTCTACTCTTAATCTTCTCTTTGGCCTTTCTAGGGCACTCTTGTTGACATTAAGCCGTTGTCCTGTACGCCATCCTCGTACATTCGCATTAACATGGTGACACATTTTGCAGTTGTAAATTGTAAACGTGAATAAAATGCAAATATCATGTTATTTCACAATTGTTATAAAATTTACTGAATCGAAGTAATAGCAAATCTTCAAATAAGACGTGTCCTGGTTTATGTTTTTCTCTGTAATAATTGTTATATTAATTTGTTTATAGGTAATCGCTGTAGATTAAATCCAACACGAGGTGCTCACAAAATTTAGGAAGGGTAAAATAGAAAGAGGTGGTACGTTTCAACATTCTTCTATAATGAAGATTTATAAAACGGTAATATAATAATGACAACATAACCGAAAAAGATATCTTATATATTGTGGAAGAAAATAACATTCTTTCCTTATGTAGTGTTTATATCAAACTCTAGGTCAGTATAAAATTTTAAAAATTTTGTTCGTGTTTCTTAATCTTGGTAGTCTAATAGAAGAGTAGAGGAAGAAGAAGAAGAAACGGAAGAAGAAGAAGAAGAGGAAGAAGAAGAAGAAAAAGAAGAAGAAGAATCTATAATATGCATTGACTTGGTAGTAACTAAAGAAAATTACAAGACTGTACTTAGTTAATTAAATTTCAAGCGAAATTCAATTCATTAAGTATTTGATTTGGCCAGCAATAAACATTTATTACTATTATTTCCATATATTAAAGTAACGATCCGTCAACAAGGAAGTACGCTCCTCCTGCAGCTCGCAATTATTATAATGTTGTGTTCGAGTTTGTGTTTTAAGTAAATAAATATTCTATCGCCGTTTGTCTTAGTTTATTTGTTTTTTATTTATACTTCTTATGTTCTACATATTAGAAAGATCTGATTTGAAAACATTGCCATACAGATTTTGTAGAAATTGTTACTCACTTTATCAATCGTTTGTTTTTATTTAAATTGCGATTAAGAAAATCAACGCAAGTAGAATTTCATGAAACGCCTCGGTTATCATTTCTGTTCTAATAATAATGCCTTAATTTCTTGCCAACGTAGCTGCTTTTCCAGCGTGTCTATTTTTTTCTAATTAATAGTCTGTTATAGCTTCATTATGCAATGCTAGTTAATGATAGAATAAATTGTTTTGTAGTATCTGTTTAGTAAAGAGCTATGAAACTTAAAGGTTCCATCAACTGATGAATATAAAGTCAATGTATTGGCAATTATTCTGTTAGTGGTTTTTAAAATGGCTGCATCTCAATTAGTGCAATATTTCGTATCCTGTAAGTACTTAATATCATAATATTATTATGGAATATTTGTCCAATAAATAAGAAAATATAATACCATTATTAATTCTGACTATTTTATTTACTAGCTTAGACGAAGCTGTAGTACATAAGCTCTTTCATTAAATTACTTACATTGTTAAAAATATTACATCTGCAAAATCGAGACCTACAGTTATAAAATTTTGTCTTCGTGTTTGGACAATTCATAATCCTATTTACGTTATATTAAAAAAAGATATTCCTTAAAATGCCGAATCACTGACTAAGTTCCTCGGAAAAAAGCTTCGCCAAAAATTCAGTGATGCTCCCTAAAACAATTGATTTGAATCTTAAACATTTCACAAATTTAATTAAACAAAGAAATGTAGAGAAGGTCATAATTTAAACAGAACTGTCGATTTTGGATGTTAAAAACGGCGGCAGAAAGCCAATCCTAGAATATAAAAAGAAAATTAAAAAGACTAGGTTATCAATGGTTTTATTAACAATAAGATAACTGTAGAAAAACGAGTTTTTTTATTTGGATTTTTTTCATTATTCAATGAATGCATAAATGGACCTTTAGAAAAATATATATCGACACAACGTAATCCACAGAAACACATTTGTTTAGATTTTTGTGTTTTATAGTTATTACAGACGGCTAAAATTATGTTCCAAATCTAAAAAATTGAGATGTTGATTTAGGAAACTATAAACTACATTTTTGTAATATCTAGCACTGTGTACCAGAGGGTTCGATTTGGGGACCTATCTTTTATCCAATGTATTCTAAATGCAGCTGCAGTTCTACTTTGAAACACTGCTACTCCGTCAGTATGCTAATGATACTAAGAATTATTTATCGTTCAAATACCCAGAGACTACAAAAGCTTGCAATATCATTAGTACTGATCTAAATAGCCTTGTGGAATTCGCTTAAAATAAACTTATCGACATATGTTGCTATCTTGTTAAGTAACATAAACTATAGAAATAGTAATGTTTTTAAACAGTCTTTAATTTCATGGTCTAAGTTCGCTCAGAATTTGGGAAAATTTATTGATTGTAATTTTCCATTTCAGGAACATAATTTTATTGGTTGCATACATCGTACCTTATAGTAACGCTTGCTTATATATACAAATACTAATTTAATTATTAAGACGTTTTTCAGTTAAAAATTGGAAGACGCGAGGATATTTTTCATAGAATTATATAAACCAAATAACTCAACATAGAAATTCAACACTGTCGTCATGCTACTGCTCTTTAATATTACATTATTATTCTAAAGAATTCTCCTTATTTTTATATTAAAATGAAATGCGGGATGCATGCTCATATCTTAAAATTGAGGTAAGGGGATTTAAATATTTTAGTGGATCGAACTGAACTAATACGAATGATTACACACACATATTTAAAATATTAAATTCAATACACCACATTTAAAAAACAGACTCCTACAGTAATTCAAGAAAAGTGTATCTTTTTTATTGCAGAACAGATGAACAAGTTTAGGATAAATATGCTCTTAAAATTTGGAATATATACATGCAAATACAGTAAGACCTCGTTTACCCCCTAGGTTGCGTTCCTAGACGACAAAGCGTTAAATGAAACAGCATTTAACATATGGTAAAGGGAACACGCGACCAAATATAAGCAAATTTTACTTTAATTTTAAGATATTTTTATATTAATTTGCATAATAATATATGTTACATAACACATAAATGTATGCACACAGAAATATAAAGTTCATAAGTTCATTTTTGTGATAAGGTCCAGGCTCTTCTGAACTTCTGGATTTCTTTGCGATGAAGTCGTCTAATGTCATTTGTCGCTTTCTTTTTCTCTCGTTAAGCAAATGTCGTAGCAGGAGATCGCATCCAAAACGCCTCGTCTTGGTCTTTTACTAAGGAAATATGTAGCAAGTTCTTTGGGTTCTGCTTCACTCCAAATCGTATTGATAGCATTGACACTGTTTCACTGCTAATGAATACTATGCGAAGGCAAGCGCACCAAAGAAACATAGATTTAGGGGAAGTACAGCGCTACGACGAATTGCCCCCTTCTGCTGATTGGTTCGTGTCCGGAAATAATCGTGTTATATACGAATCAATGAAATGCCGCGATAATTTGAATCAGCGTACATTTTGAGCTTTTTTTTAAGGCTTCAAGCAGACCGCGTTATATCGAATCGGCGTTAATCGAGGAAGCACTAAACGAGGTTTTACTGTATACACGTAAAATACCGGAAGTATGCCCTTAAATATGCACTTTAAATTATAGTCATTTAAGCAAAGTAAGACTCGGATAGATGCAAAAACTGATAAAAAACTGATTATTAAAATTAAAATTAAGTTAAAATATGATTAGTGCATCTAGTAATTATACGGTGTAATAAATTGCGATTATCAGAAAGAATATTTAGTGGCAAATATACATTTATCTGAGCTATAATCCCTAAACCATTCTGAAGAGTTGACGAAAAAAAAATTGCATTTGCTAGTAAAATATTAACATGGTTCCCTGGAAGTTATTAACTTGACGCTTATTTATATTCAATCAAAAATGTAAACAGATGTTTTTCATGCTGTTTTGCTTTGAAAATACTTACATTTTATGTAGTTCTGAAATCAACATTCTTAGAAATATGTATTTATTGCATAAAAAGGCAAATTAATGCATTTGCCGATGCAAATATGCAAATGCATAATTATCCTAAGCTTGCTGATGAATCAACTGGTCTGTATGAGCATTCATCCTCAATTTGGAAACAGTTACCACAATAAGATTTACAGGTTTATTTTCTGTTGCCAAACTTGTTACAAGCAAAGCTGTAACTGAATTATTCGTTGGTTTTATTGTAAACAATGTATAGATATTCTCACGTAAAAACAAAATGGCAGAAATTCTACCTAATACATATGTTCATAAAACTCATATCCCGATTAGTTCTAACTTTCTTAATGTAATAAGATAATTCTGTGGTTTGCAGTTTATTTCCAGTTCTTTAATGCTACAATTTAAATTTTGTTTGTGTTTCACATAGAGTTTTTCCATTCTCTAAACTGGCAGTATGATTTACGACTTCTTCAGCCTTGGAAATTTACTTACATTTTACACATTTCGCCACGTTCATTCTGTTTAATTGAGATTCATTGCATATGGGCGTTACATGATAATATTAAAATGCAATAATATCTATTTTTAATAAAATGAAAAGTCTGACTATCCTGATATATGATTATTCTTTCAAGTATTTAACATGAAAATGCAGGATAGGTCACGATTCGTAAATTACCTTCTGTTTACACGAAATCAAATATAAATCCTGTCGCGGTTCAAGTAATTCAAGTTCAAATGTAGTAGAAAATGATTTATGATACCACGTAAAAATTTTAATTTAAAAATTTAGTCCACAAAACAATGTTAATTTAACCCTTTAAAGCACATTGGGAACTCTTCTTAGGGAATTTTAATAGGATGTTCAATTTTATTCACCCACAAAAAATAATCAATTTAACAGATATAAATGGCGGTTCCACAAACTATTGCCAATTTCGGTTTTGCTATTATAATAATCATTTTTTAATTTTCTCGTATTCTTACTCGTACATTTAGAAAAATAATACACACCTAACGATCTAATAAAAAAAATTATATTATAAAATTATATTAATATATATTATTATATTATATTATTTTTAATAACGCTAAATTATTTAAAATACTGATACTGACTCGGAAGATTTGTTTGCCAAATCAATTCCTCTACATACGTAGACAAATTTGCGATTTCAATTGAACCCGTCGATATTATATCTACCTGAATGACGTCAAACATTCAAATCGAGGTGCACGTTGGTGCCTAGTAAATAATAGACCAAGCAAGCCGCGTTTTGTCCTTATTCCCACATGGGACGTTTGGGGTGGTTGGTGAACTTTGAACTTTTGGTCAACGACCCGTTTGGTTGGCGACATACAGGGTGCAACTTCAACACTTGCGGTTGCTGTTCTGAAAACTGGTGGTCCGGTGAAAAATCCTCCGAAATCCCGCAACGGGCCGGTTTTTCGACACGATAAAAGATCGTGGGATAATTTTCATCGTTGTCATAATTTCTATTAGATCTAGATTCTAGTTGATGTCTAACCGGCGGTGGTTGGCCGTTAACTCGTGAAATAAATTACTAGTTATACAGGGTGTCTCTGAGTGTGACAGCAGTCAGTAGAGTTTTAAATATGAAGATTGCTGAAGTTAGTTAATCACAAAGTAACTACCACATCAAAATTGGATAAACAGGTAATGCGTTTAAAACGTGAAAACTCTCGTTATGTGTAACATAAATCCAAAATCAAATTGTTTTAAGAAAAAAAATGTATAAGTCTCCAACTTAAAAAGCTTCGCTATTTTAAAATTTCCTTGAAAATCACATTTTTTAAACGACAGGTTTAATCAAATCCAAGCGACATACTAAATTGCTATCAAATTAATTCTAACAATTTAATTGGTTGACTAAGCAATCAATTAATTTAAGAATGAGTATTTTGTAACAGCAAAAGAAAGTAACTACTTTAAATACTATTCCTGCCATATATATTTCGAGATTTTTTAATAAAAACCATATCTACATGGAATTTTGCTGTCCCGATTACAGAACCGAAGTCTAATAGTTGTAAAATGAATTCACAAATTATCGAGTTTCGAATATGTAAATCAAGCACGTCAGTTATTAAAGGCAGTTTTAAGAACATGCTTTACTTTCATATGACTAAAAGAATAATTAATGTTTTTGACATGGTTCAGCCGGGGTTTTAAATATGTATTTACTAAATTTCTGGAAACATATACTTACCTAGTAAATAAGAAGTTTGTTAAAATTACATTGTTGCAGGTTACAAATTCCTAAGAATAACAGCATAAACAGATAAAATAGCTGTTCCTCAATGCGATAATACTAAATCCAGAATTTTGAATATATTCCGTTTATATCAAGTTTGACAAGAAAGCCTTGAGTGCGATTGAAATGGCTATTTTATGAATTGATACTCATCGAAGCGATCTACGTCATTCTGTTTAGTTTTGTTGTTACACATAACGTAAAATTTGCAGTGAGACACTGTTAATTACCTAGTAACAACATTAGTAAAAACAATTACTAGATGACCTATCGCGTTTTAGTTTTAGCCTTTACCGACAGTAATTAAATAAGGAACTAAAGTTCGTGTATCATAAAATGAATAAACGTCAGAATACCATTTAGGAAGAAAATTTGTTTAAATATTTAAAGGCAGCTGCAATAGTTCAAAATTACTGTAAATCAACACATTTGTTTGGAAGCGGCTGAAAATATCAGCAGGTGACATATTAACATCTTTTCGGGTTGCGTCACAAATTGGAAATTTAAGCAACATTTTCAACGTAACGTATGATGATTAATTTTAAACACCAGGTTTATATTTCCTTGTTACTGACTCTTTTTGTGTACACGATTTTGAAGAACATTCACTAAAATATTCAACGCGAGTAACTGGTCAATGGTGAAATTTTGTTAAACTTATTGTGTAATAATTTGATGAGAGCTTATGAGAATATAATAAAACCGAGATAAAAAACGATGACAGAAATGCAAATGTACATTTCGACAGCTAAGCGGTCATCTTCAGTGCTGATACATTACACGCTCGAGCAAAGCAACGACGTGACCTAAAGAGCAGGGGATTAGAAATTGTGATATATAACAACCAGGAGCTTCTAACCGAAACAGTCAAGTCATAAATATTCAGAAAACATTTTCAATACAAATTATAAGTAAAATAAGTATAAGTTTGTTAATTGTTTGCTGCCTTACTTCGTTGAAATTCATACTTTATATATTAATAATAATAAAAGGCAATTTCAACAGGTATTTATTTTATTTTGGCTTTATACGTATTTCGACATACAATATGTCATTATCAAAAGCATTTAATGAAGTAAACATTTGTAGTTGCTTGGGTAACAGCACACTGGATCTTGGTTTTGGGCTTGGCTCAGGTCTTCTATTCCAAAACTTCCAATAGCGGGGAATTTATGAGCTCAATTTGCTCATTCATTAAAGGTGTGTTTGTTAAAGTGTGTTTGTTAAAGTGTGTTTGTGAATTTGAAAGGCCTCGAGTATATCCAATTTACGTTTATCATCACAGAAGTGTAAAAATGTTATTATATTATGTGATGTCAATGCATGATTGTGTTCTAATAAGTGTTTAGCATAGTTAGATTTTTCTGGGTGTTTATATTTGTATGAGCGTATGTGTTCTTTGTATCTGGTGTCAAAATTTCTAATTGTTTGACCTATGTATACATAATTACAATGTGAACAGTTTAATTTGTAAATACCTGATTTTAAAAAATCGTTAGTTCTGTCTTTTGCGTTGAATAAGGTGTTGAAAGTGTTTTTTGTTGTTTTATAACTTACTTTAAATGTACTTGATTTGATTATAATTTTAGCAATTTTCTCCGATATATCACCGAAATAAGGAATTGAAATATATTTACCATTTTCAGAGTGGTCTTTAGAATATATTTTTTGAATTGCTAATTTATAATCTTTCTTTTTGATTAGTGTGTCTATCAGTTTTGTGTGGTACCCATTACTGTGTGCAATTTGTTTAATAATCGAAATCTCTTTGGTGTAATCAGTGTTACCTTAAGGGAACTGTTAAAGCTCTATGTATCAGTGACCTATAGGCTGCTAATTTATGTGTTTTATGGTGACATGAGTCCTGTGGTATTGTGATATCTGTTTGTGTAGGTTTTCTATAAATAGAGTATTCGAGTTTGTTTTCGGAATTAATTTTTATGTTTAAGTCTAAATAATTAATACATCTGTTTTGTTCTGTTTCTAATGTAAAGTTTATGTTTGAGTGTAGAGTATTGATAAACGTTAAGAAGTCACCAATAAACTCAAATGAACTATTAAAACATGCTAAAATATCATCAACGTAACGGAACCAAAATATAATTTTCGAAGAATGATTTGATTCAAAAATTCGATCTTCTAAATTTTCCATAAATATATTAGCTAAAAGTGGAGAAATTGGACTTCCCATTGGTAAACCGTTTTTTTGAAGATAAATTTTATCATTAAAAATAAAATAATTTTGATTAATACAAAGTTCGAATAATTGAATCAACTCATTTCGTTTTGTTAATTCAACATTTTTGTTGATAAAAATATTATTTAACAAAGGAATACACTCTTGAGGAGGTATTTGTGAAAACATATTGGTGACATCGAAACTAACTAGTTTGCAGTGTGGTGGTAAACTTAAACTGGACAACCTACTGATTAATTCGGAAGAATTTTTAACAGAATATTTTGGTGTGTATTCTAAACTAGTAACTATGTTATTTAATGTTTTTGCTAACATGTGATTGGGTGCGTTTATGTATGAGACTACCGGTCTAATAGGCATTTGGGGTTTATGTATTTTTATTAAACCGTATAGTTTTGGTGGTTGTGGGTTTGGGTGTATTATTTTTCTTTTCTCGTAATCAGTTAAGGTAACAATACAGTTATTTAATGTTTGTTTTAGATAGCTGTTATATTTTTTCGTAGGATCTCTATTTAAGGTTTCTAAATTTGAGGTAGTTATAAAATTATTAACTTTTTGTATATAATCATCTTTATGTAAAATAACTAAAGTATTACCTTTATCTGCTCTAACAGAAATAAGATTGTTTGTTGTGATTTTATCTTTAATTGATGCAAGTAGTAAATTATTATGTTTGTTTGTATTATAATTTGAATGTTTGTGTGTCTTCTCAGTAATGTAATTTTTGGTTCTTGTATTGATGTTAATGTAGTTCGGAATAAGCTTCTTTCTTTGACATTCCGAACTACATTAACATCAATACAAGAACCAAAAATTACATTACTGGGAAGATCATCAAAAACGCTAAGTTAAGTTGGTTGAAAGAAGAATCAAAGAAATGGTTCAGAATTAGAGACAACTTGCACATTCATTTAAAGGTACTCCACACAGAACTCACATACAAATTACACCCAAATGAATTTGACGTTTTTGACAATGACATTAGAGAATTAGTTAGCAAAATTAAATTTCAAAAATACACAATACAGAAACACAAACTTTTAAGATTAGAGCAAAACACACGTGAACTTGAAAATTATACAAAACCCAACACCATCATAAATTTCCATCCACGTTTCCTAAATTTGTCAAACATAGAATTCAATGACAAGGAAGTAAAATTTCTAAATAAAGGATTCAAATTCTGTCCATTCCCAAAATTCACTAACAATATTAAAGAAATTTTAGCTGTTAATTCAGAAAATATTCTTAAAGAAAAACATTTCAATTATGCAAAATTTCAAATTGCCAATTTGTTAAAAGACATGTCAACAACACACAAACATTCAAATTATAATACAAACAAACACAATAATTTACTACTTGCATCAATTAAAGACAAAATCACAACAAACAATCTTATTTCTGTTAGAGCAGATAAAGGTAATACTTTAGTTATTTTACATAAAGATGATTATATACAAAAAGTTAATAATTTTATAACTACCTCAAATTTAGAAACCTTAAATAGAGATCCTACGAAAAAATATAACAGCTATCTAAAACAAACATTAAATAACTGTATTGTTACCTTAACTGATTACGAGAAAAGAAAAATAATACACCCAAACCCACAACCACCAAAACTATACGGTTTAATAAAAATACGTAAACCCCAAATGCCTATTAGACCGGTAGTCTCATACATAAACGCACCCAACCACATGTTAGCAAAAACATTAAATAACATAGTTACTAGTTTAGAATACACACCAAAATATTCTGTTAAAAATTCTTCCGAATTAATCAGTAGGTTGTCCAGTTTAAGTTTACGGCACACTGCAAACTAGTTAGTTTCGATGTCACCAATATGTTTTCACAAATACCTCCTCAAGAGTGTATTCCTTTGTTAAATAATATTTTTATCAACAAAAATGTTGAATTAACAAAACGAAATGAGTTGATTCAATTATTCGAACTTTGTATTAATCAAAATTATTTTATTTTTAATGATAAAATTTATCTTCAAAAAAACGGTTTACCAATGGGAAGTCCAATTTCTCCACTTTTAGCTAATATATTTATGAAAATTTAGAAGATCGAATTTTTGAATCAAATCATTCTTCGAAAATTATATTTTGGTTCCGTTACGTTGATGATATTTTAGCATGTTTTAATAGTTCATTTGAGTTTATTGGTGACTTCTTAACGTTTATCAATACTCTACACTCAAACATAAACTTTACATTAGAAACAGAACAAAACGGATGTATTATTATTTAGACTTAAACATAAAAATTAATTCCGAAAACAAACTCGAATACTCTATTTATAGAAAACCTACACAAACAGATATCACAATACCACAGGACTCATGTCACCATAAAACACATAAATTAGCAGCCTATAGGTCACTGATACATAGAGCTTTAACAGTTCCCTTAAGTAACACTGATTACACCAAAGAGATTTCGATTATTAAACAAATTGCACACAGTAATGGGTACCACACAAAACTGATAGACACACTAATCAAGAAGAAAGATTATAAATTAGCAATTCAAAAAATATATTCTAAAGACCACTCTGAAAATGGTAAATATATTTCAATTCCTTATTTCGGTGATATATCGGAGAAAATTGCTAAAATTATAATCAAATCAAGTACATTTAAAGTAAGTTATAAAACAACAAAAAACACTTTCAACACCTTATTCAACGCAAAAGACAGAACTAACGATTTTTTAAAATCAGGTATTTACAAATTAAACTGTTCACATTGTAATTATGTATACATAGGTCAAACAATTAGAAATTTTGACACCAGATACAAAGAACACATACGCTCATACAAATATAAACACCCAGAAAAATCTAACTATGCTAAACACTTATTAGAACACAATCATGCATTGACATCAAATAATATAATAACATTTTTACACTTCTGTGATGATAAACGTAAATTGGATATACTCGAGGCCTTTCAAATTCACAAACACACTTTAACAAACACACCTTTAATGAATGAGCAAATTGAGCTCATAAATTCCCCGCTATTGGAAGTTTTGGAATAGAAGACCTGAGCCAAGCCCAAAACCAAGATCCAGTGTGCTGTTACCCAAGCAACTACAAATGTTTACTTCATTAAATGCTTTTGATAATGACATATTGTATGTCGAAATACGTATAAAGCTAAAATAAAAATAAATACCTGTTGAAATTGCCTTTTATTATTATTAATATATAAAGTATGAATTTCAACGAAGTAAGGCAGCAAACAATTAACATATTTTCTTGATACTGAAATGATCGTCAAATCGTGGAAAATGCAACTAAACGTAATCTTCTGCAGGAATGGGAACTGCACTATTGCTTTGTTTGTTTTCCTTTCATTCGAGTTATGACACTATACTGGTCATTAAGATACTGGGATACGATAACATTTTCATCAATTTAAAGATAATGTTGCTGTTCAATTTCAACGAAAGTATTGACGTTAATTTTCATATTTTCCCAGCATTTCTCCAGTGTTGCCTGTCATTCGTGTTTATAATTTTCAGTAAAACTCGCTTCTTTAAAACAATTAGCAATTGTTGATGATGTAACATCATTTGTGCATACTTTTAATAGATACACGTTGCAATCGGTGTAGGACGTGTTGGCGGGGTCGGTTTAGCGCAAACATGTTTGGCAGAGGGACGGTTCGCCGTAGAACCGTTTGCGCCTGGGGACGGTTCGGCGAGGGACGGTTAGATACCGAGACTCAATTATATATACAATTTTATTTATAAATCGTATTGATAAAAGGACTGATTTATTAAAAACGTCTTCACTAAAGATTTAAAACAAGTATTCTTAAATATCTTTAAAGTAACAGTATTGTTGTATAAACGTTATTTAATTAGAAAATTACTATTTGCTTACCTCAAAATATACCGTATGTCAATAAAAGTACTGGCGTCTACGTACAAAGTCTTTTTTAAATTTGAGTAATATTTTGATGAGTGTATTTTATTTCGTACTATGTCTAGTGAATTTGTCTGATACCTGATAACGAACATAAGATTTACGAAAATCGGAGGGCAATTTTAGCTTTCTATAAATCACTAAATGAACAATATTAGTGTTTTTATATATTACACAGATATATAGACGAATTAATAATCGAACTAAAAGAAAAACACGATTATACCCGACCCTATTGTTTGAAATGTGGTTTGACACGTTTAAATAAGCTAACAGGTGCTTAAATGTATTTTCTAATCCTTAAATAAATTATTTTACTATTATATACTAATAATTCTTGAAAATACCGGTTCAAAAATCAATATATTACGAGGGGTATTTTTTAAATAAGGTCCGTTTGTGAATGTGAGTGACAATAACGCGCGATCGCCGCAGTGCGCTTGCGCGTCTGCTCCCAGCATGCTTTGCGCGCGTTTAGACGCCATTTGCAGTCGTATCGTCTGTCTGTGTGCTGAGCTGTAGAAGTTTATAATGATTAAGAAAATTGAGTCACTCGCCGACTGTGAGATATGATCTGTAATTTCATTCTTAACTGCAAGAAACTTGGCAGCAGCGGAAATTCATCGTCAGATTTGTGAAGTTTACAGTGATAATGCTATGAGTGACAGTAAAGTTCAAAAGTAGGTGAGAATGTTCAAGGACGGGCGGGTTAATGTACATCATGAGCCACGCCCTGGTCGACCTTCTATGATTTCTGAAGATTTTTTCGCGTGATGTGGACAACAAAATTCGAGAGGACCGACGATTCACGATTATTAAGTTATCAACTGAATTTTCACAGGTTTCAAGCTCAGTTTTGTACATCATTGTTTCGGAGAAACTGAATTATCGAAAATTGTGTTCTCGGTGGGCTCCAAGACTTCTTTCCGACGATCACAAAACAGAAAGGATGGGCTGTGCTTTATCGGTTTTGACTAGATACAATCAGGAAGGAGATGAGTTGTTGGACCACATCATTACAGGAGATGAGACTTGGGTGTCTCACATAACTCCTGAGTCCAAGCAACCGTCAATGGAATGGCGACACACATCGTTGCCAATTAGAGTGAAAGCCAAACAGACAATTTCAGCACGAAAGATCATGGCAACTGTCTTTTGGGACATAAAAGGGATTTTGTTAGTGGATTTTATGCCAAGAGGCACAACAATCAATTCTGGTGCTTATTATGTGACCTTGAGAAAATGCAAGACTACATGTTTCTGCACAAACACAAAGCCTATTCAGGTCTTTTGGATGGGAACAACTGGATTATCCACCTTACAGTCCAGACCTTGCACCCAGCGATTTTCACTTGTTTCGGCACTAAAAGGAGTTCCTTGTTGGTCAACGGTTCAACGACGACGAAGAAGTGAAAACTGCAGTCATGGATTGGGCTTCTTCATAGGCGACAGATTTCTTTGACATCGGAATTCAAAAACTTGTTGGGCGGCATGACAAAAGTTTGCACAAAAATGGAAATTATGTAGAAAAGTTGATGCAAGTATGTACAATATGCAAAAAAATATAATTTAATGATATTTACAGTATTTTTCTTCTTATTAAAAAACGGACCTTATTTAAATAATTTAATTTTATTATTTTAAACTTTATTGTGTGTTTGCCCTCAAACGTTTTTGCCCACAAACAGGTCTGCGCTAAAAGGTCTCTGCACCCAAAGGGTTCTACGCCTAACCGGCCCTACGCCCAAACGGGTCAGCGCCAAAGACGCCGCGCCAAATCGGTTGCACCAAGTCCCAGCGATATTAATACGTCCAACAGTTAGTTATGTTCAACTAATTTAATAGTTTTAAGAAGACCTCCCTTCGCATAATAAATTTTGATATATTTTATTACACCTTGATCTACTGGTTGTAATTATGACGGGATATTTAGTGGAAAAAATACAAGTTTAACATTTTAAAATTAACACCATGTAATCGCTATGGTTGGCAGATTAGCAGGGCGCGCCTGGGCATATACCAATAAACATTATACGTTTTCGTTTCTGCTTGGCCATATCACTATCTACCAGGAATCGAGATCTAATATTGCTTCTATGTCAACCCCGTTTCTTCAACACTGAAAATGTCTTTAGTGTTGCATAGCTACCGGATGCTACAAATTGTATTTATAAGCATAAATACAAAGCTATCGTTATTCAATATGTTACGTCTAGGGAGCGCTCAAACGGTTGGAAAACGCTCAATAATGGTGGTTAAGTAAATTTCATATACCGAGAATGGCAATATACAAAACAACTCTCATACCTCTATTGACAAAAATAGCCAGTTGTTAAATTTTTCAACTACAAAAGAATTCATTCATTCATTCATAATCGTGATCCTCGTTTGTACCGCTTGTAGAGTGTAGATGCAGTGTGAGGCAAGGCTAAGCTAATTCGTGCTATGCACAACAGGGAACGACTCGGCGAGTTACCAGTTGCTTCGTAACCATGCTTAACCTGCTTGTGTATGATGTATTTTTGTTAATGGTCTTGTTACTCCTCTAGTACGATCGTAACACGAGGAGTGTCATTAATTGGATCTTCAATGGCAAACGGAGACCGGGACCCAGTACCGATCACCCAGGGAATTAGAACGAGACCCTGGAGTGATTCGAACCTATTACATCCAAAGCTTAGCTCTTTTACCACTGAGGCATCCCCACCCCTGCTGCAAAATAATTGTTAAATAGACAATCGAAGCTCGAGGGACTAGAATAACGTTAAAAGTGCTCTCACTGCCAAAATCCTTAAAAAAATTCGTTATATCTATAGAAATTCTAAACTGAGTAGTTTGACTATATTTACTATTTATTTTTGTAAAATATTACTAGCATACTATTTACTGAACGACCATAAGCTCTTTACGTGTAGCTTTACGAACTAGTCTCGAAAGTTGCAAAGTCTGTATGAAATATGAAAGTAGAAGTAGAAATTCCATTTATTCAGTTTCTATATCTACTATTAATATGAAACTTCCCCACCAAGAGCAACATTTTCTGGAAAATTAATGTTGTTTAGATCATTTTATAACTAGGAACTGGTTAACGAAATGCCAATTTTTAAAACTTATCAAATATATAATCAACAATTCCGTTGCAATAATTGAATGCGACTTAATGTTGCGTAGGCTACAAGGATGGTTCAAATCTGAACCAGAATTTATTTATTGTGCCCTTGTAAATAGACAAGGAGATAAAATAATTGTTCTGGCAATTGTAAAGAACTATTTCGCAATGTTCTGTAACCTCCCCGCCAATTAATATTATATTTGGCAGCTTTCATCATTGCTCTGTTGCTTAAAGAATTCTTGTCTAATTCCTTATACTTAAAAACGCAGCATCACGTGTAATGTACAGTTCAGTAAATATGCATTTTCAGAAATAATAATATTCCAAAAAACCTCTTAATCTTAAAAAATTGTCACTTCTCTTCTTAAGCCTCCAAAAAAACTTTTGTAAATCAAATATCGTTGAACAGCTTAATGACCTTCCGAAAGTTTGAGTGCGAAATTTAAATAATTTTCAGAGTAAGTGCAGAGATTGAAAACATGTATCTGGAAGAGTCGCAATCCGAAAAATCAGTCACAAACTTCCGTCTTCTCTAAGAGAATGCAAGCTTCCATATCTTAGGTTTTGTCTAAGAAAAACACTGATGCATCTCCCGTCTAACCCAGAGCTGTCACCACGTGACTTTCATCACTTTGGTTCATTGAATATAACGTTAGGAGCAAGAAGATTTAGCAACAAGTGGGAGATTCGAAAGGTATAGGAATTTCCTTTAAATCGGGTATGATGAAGCTGTCGGGGGGTACATATGGTATACAGCAATACAAAAAGGGAGCACTCTCAAAAATATTATACTCTCATGCTGTGATTTTTTAGATATATATCAGCCTTAATTATGATATTGAAATAAAATTCCACTGTATACGTATTGGAGTGGCTCTAATTTTATTAGCTAAAAATGAATTGATTTTACAAGACTTGTTGCGTGGTTGTCAAAGTATGCTATTTACAAAAATGAAATATTAAAATGCCTCCTTACTTAACTTAACTGATTTGTATAATGCACATACACACCATTTCCTTTTAAACCTCTGATTTTCCATATCTCTCCTCTTGTCGTTTTGTCTGGTTTTCGTCGCATTCGAACTTTTAAACAAGAACAGCAACCGTTACGTAGAAAAATATAAATTTTAGAACAATAAAAATTCATATAGTAGAAAAGTTGTTGTGATCTTTTTCGAATTGATTTACTTAATACCAGTGATTAATCTGCTAATAAAAACTAGTTTTCCAGACTACAAAGAACGACTGTTAATTGTAAATCTTCCCAATAACTTTTTCTTCGAGATTTCCCTCATACATATGTTAGGATAGCCACTCGCTCGTATAGTAGAGAAAATCTTGGAAATACGAAAATGGAAAATGGAAAAGGAAAACATGAGAGTACAAAAATAACCCAAGGTACAGTAATTGGCGAGAAAAAAGGAAAGTGCAGGGAAATAAGTATGGTTGCACAAAAAATAAATGCATCTAGAAAAGTATAACATACAATACAATAACTGGAAGAATGAAATAATATTTAAGCATGCTGCTACAAAAATATTAACAATTACGACTGAATCTGAGCTTAGAACCACAACAGTAAATATTTTAATTCTAGGAAATATTCTGGCCTATCAAAAACGATGGTTATACGTAATATTTTCCGGCATTAGAACAGCTTTCAGAAGCCTTATATACCTACCATTCAATGATTGCAGGTGCAACGAACTTGGTCAATGTATTGTGTTATTATTTTTTAAAATTATAATTCTGTCCTAACTATAAAGCGATCCACATTATAGAATTTCTAAGGACGAACAAAAATTAATTTTACATAAAATGTTGCTGTTGGTGGGGAAGTTTCACAATAATCATACAGAAATTGAAAAAACTGAGTTTTTATTTTAATTTCTATACAGACCAAAGTTTTTATCAAGTTTCGAGTAGTTCCTAAAAGCTACATGCCAAGAACCTTCGGTCGTTCAATAAATAGTATGCTATTTAATATAAAAGAAAATTAAAAGTAAATACAGCGAAACTACTCTATTTCAAACTTCTATAGATATAACGCTATTTTGGCCCCTTATAATCGAACTTACAATTTCTGTTTAACGACAATTTTCTAGCTTCAAAGTTAAAAAACGAGATATTTTTCAATCAGAGATAACAAAGTTGTATTGGCGTTTGAATATGTGGTATGACCCAGAAATAATTAGTACAATTATGCAACCAACAGCTCCAATTCGTCCTTTGAAAATGTCGTACGTAAGAAATCCAAAGTCTACCAAAATATGAATGGTGGAAAGCCGCCATTTTGAAAATATGGTGTCCGAATAGAACACTTTCACTGTTAGTTATTCATGGTTCCCCTTAAAATTTTCTTTTCAATAATACATACATAATAGTAAGTAAAAAAGCAAAAGTGGTACTAATATTGTTCAATTTAAAGTTTGTTTGTTTATTTGTTTGTCTATCATGCAATTTTCAATTTTTATTTAGAACCGCCAAATTTGGTATACTATCTTATTCTACTCAAACCGAGACAGTAGACCACTTTCGGAAGAGGTCAGAGCCCGGGGTCAAGGGGCCCCCTAACAAAATGTTCTGGGATAAGGTTCCATTTCTTACTATTTTTGTATCAGTTATCAATGCCATTCTACTGGAAAAGGCACTTGGTATCTCTCCGTCAGAACTCCGAGATAATTTTCTTGAAAGTACAGGGGCATCATCCCATGCCATCAGTGACGTACAAGAACATCAAGAATTAAATCTTGTTACCAAAAACCTGCGCACGAATCCCCACGGGGAACAACAGAACAAATTGACAAGACCAACACGCTTTCAGGTAACAACTTTGGAAACACCGAAGTATTCTACCCACGGGTAACTCGCTGCACGTATCTGTGTTTTCACCACGGCTCTCTCAGTCTGCGACACGGCATGGGTGAAAACGATCTTCAAACTCCAATCTTTAAAGGGCGCCAGGATTCTACGTCACCAGTCGTCGTGTAGCGATAAGTCAGACCTACCTTACCGAGAGTAAACTCTTGGCCTTGTACAATACAGCATTTAATTACCCGGGACGCATTACCGGGAATTCGAATCGCGACAAAGTACAACCCCAATCCGCATACTTTCCTCATAAAATAACTCTTAATATTGCAATGAACCAAAAATATTTCCCAAACATCTAATCTTTAACAGCCGTGTCAATAAACACTACGGCAGAATACGCAAAAATGAATGTGATGTCTACAGCTGACAGCTAAATGTAAACAATAAAGTTTCACAGACGTAATTATTTCTGCTACAATGGTTAATCATAGAATACACTGAAGTACGACAAATTGATATAAAAAGATAGATACACTGACTGAAGGTAAGTGATCTGAATAATTCGTTACTAAATACAATGTGAACAGGAATATTATGTTAACCTACAAATTTTTAATTCACAACACTTGAACAAACAAAATAACATGAAAACCTTCTTCTAGGCAATTCACGGGCAGATATCGTGGACGACCCCGCGTCCTTCAGTTAACAAAGCTCCAAGATCGAAGAAAACAACTTTATTATTGCTAACCTGCGCTTCTGTATGTGTCCTAACGGCCGGATCACAGCAATTTCTGAAGGCTAGCGTTCCCCAGATTCACGAAGACGACAGCTTCTACAGGAACGGCCAGGTAACTCAGGAAGGACGAGTACGCCTTCCGAAACAGTAAAATTCTTCTCCCGTCGAGGAACCCCGAATAAACGAAGATCATCTACAGGGAACCGGTCCACTGCCAGCTTCAGAAATACGGCCCCAAGTGTTTGCTTCACTACACCAAATCATACGGCGACCCGTAATTGACTGATGCTGGTAACTTATTACAATCGGGTATAGAACCCTCAATAATTTATGGAATCTCCAAATTATTAAACACAGTAACGCATAAACTATCTTTTAGGGCAGAATGATTAAATTAATCCGAAATATTCGAAGATATAAATCAACCTCACCACATCACCGCCATACAGCTACACCACGCGAAAGTCCAGAAGGAAGTCCTCAAACATTTCCCCAACAGGAAACTCCTCCGCCTCAGAATCAAAATACACACCTACACTTTCAAAAATATTTAAAATTCCCTACATGGCAGGAACTAAAGGAATATAAAATCTCACAAGGTCAAGACGCGCACCAAAATCTGACGGGTATGCAACCAAACATACACCTAACACGTACAGAAAACCTAGGACAAAAATGTACACATAACAATCTGTCAGATCAAAATCTAAGGAATATTATGATGAGCCTTTATGATGATCTAGTATCAAGAAAGGTTTCTGAAGATGAAATGTGGAAGAATACGATTGATAAACCTCTAAGTTACTATAACTGAGCACAGAACATGCAAGCTATGGCTCCATATATAGATGCGTCAGATCTGTTATTGGTTTCCTTGGAGACATTTTGCTGCAACTGGACATAGCATGTATACTAAATCTAGATACTGCTATCTTCACAAAATGCAAAAGCTGCCCTTCGCTTACCCTGAAAGTCTATAATTTATTCGTCAGTGAACTACATGATGTAAGGAGAAGCGATAGATTCTGGGCTGGTTTGTCAACCGATTTGGTTGTTAAACAAGTTTTATTGGGAAGCTTGAAATCGAATAGTGGCTTAACAAGGGGGCGAGGGATGCACGAATATCAGCGAATAATATAGCGGTTATCAATGCCGTATTATAATTCTAATAAACTGTCAGTGCATATAACTTACATTAGCAGAGTACAATCTTATTATTTACATTACGACCCCTTCCGAAAACAGAAAACAGTCTTTATTAGAGCGCAGCATGAAGAAAAGATATTAAATACAAATTCAAAATAAAATAGTAATAAATGGAACGTTCCATCAGAAAATTTCGTATGGCTCCGACTCCAAACCTTTCCAAAAAATGTCTACTGCTTAAGTTAGAGTAACATGAGATACTATGCCAAATTTAATTATTCTAAATTGAATACTGTAGAATTGCGTAGTTAACAAACAAACATTTAAATTGAACAATATTAGCACCACTTCTGGTAACTACTTTCTGTTATGTACGAGGCTTGTTCAACTGAAACCCATTTTTGATCAACTTAGCCTTGAAAACAAATGCAATAATTCAAATGACCTTTGTTAATGTTAGTAGTGTTTGTAAGCAACACATTAATAAGTTTCTAGCGTTTGAATTTGATTTTGACTTAAACCTTCGATTTTGAAATGGCGTTTGATGTTGAAAGTCCGTCCAAGTTTGATCAGCGTGCGGTCCAACATTTTTATGCGCTGAAGGTTTGCAGCCATTGCAGATTCATACGCCACTACAAGCAGTGTATGGAAATGCATGTATTGCGTATTCAACTGTGAAGAAATAGAGTCGAAAACTTAAGAATGGGAGAGAGGGAACTGTGGATGAGCCGCGACCAGGTGGACGGTGTACTGCATTAACAGAAAACAATATGGCATGTGTGGAAGGTCTTATTAGAGCAAATCGTCGAATTTCAATTAGAGAAATTTCTCAAATTGTTGGTACGAGTGTAGAATCTGTCCATAGCATTGTTCGTAATCTGGGATTCCTCGTCTCGTATCGATTGAACAAAAATGCTTTCGAATGGGCTGAACTCTGTAACACCTCACAGACTATATGCAAAATGGTGATGATTTTCTTCTGTCAATACTTGCAGGTGACGAAAATTGGTGCCATTACTACAAGCCATCCAGTAAATTATCATCGATGGAAACATTCAAGTTCACTACCACCGAAGAAGTTTAAAGCACAACCTTCTGCAGGCAAAGTGAAGTTAACATTTTCTTTCGACCATGAAAGACTCTTGTTGATAGAGTTTAAGGAACCTGCAGTAAATATCAATGCAAATCTATACAATGACACTTTGAACAAGCTTCATCAAGCAATAAGACGGAAACGTCCAGAAAAACTTAGGCGTGGGGTAATTTTGCTGCACGACAATGCTAAGCCTCATGTTGCTAATGTGGTAAAAGAAAATCTTCAACGAAAGAAATGAAGGGTTTTAGAGTTTTATAGTCCGGATCTATTGCGTTGCGATTTCCATATTTTTGAACCGCTGACATAGGCGTTAAAAGGTTGGTATTTTGAGTCTAAAGTACAGATAGCTGTGGAAGACTTCTTCAATAAGCAGCCACAAAAATTCTCTGAGCAGGGTATACGTCGGTTAGTAAAACAATGGGATATGTGCCTTAACTGTGACGGTAATTATTTGTCATTAAATTGTTGAATACATTTTTTATAAAGCAAAGATAGGTTTCAATTTAATCCACCTCGTATATATCATTGAAAAGGACATTTCAAGGGGCATAATAAAGGTGTAATGTACAATTTCGGTAATTATGAAAGAGAGATTAGCATTTCAATAAATATCAGTGAAAGTGTCTTATTCAGACGCCGTTTAATAAATAATGACGTCTTTTCATCAATCATATTTTGGTAGACTTTGGATATTCTATTCCTGACATTTTTCAACAGCGAATGCTATTGGTTTCATCTTTGTACTAATTATTTCCAGGTTTTGCTAATTCTTTCTGTATATTCGAGCTTCCTTTTCTTAATATTTATATAATACTATATAAATAGGATTTCCTAGTATGTCTATTAATCTGCAAATAAACTTCTATCATTCGCTATTACATTATCTAACAAACCTCATGCATATTATGTTTTTCAGTTTTTACATGTACACCTAATGCGGATTGACAGTAGCTGTATGCAAAATTTTTAAAAATTTTCACTCAGTGAAAATGCATCCATGTACGGGTTATGTGCTATCCAAAAATCGTAAAGTATTGCATATATCTTTTATTGTTTCATGTACAGAAGCCCTTTTTCCGAATTTCTCAAAAATTGGCCTTGATTATGTAATTAATTTATAAACTTCTTTAGTATTCTGCTTGTAGAAATATAGTTGAAAAAATTCAACCATTTGCACATATGTCACACACGCATTCACAAACACGGCCAGGGCAAAGCACCGATATGTATTAGTCCTTAAATAGTCCACTCGCAACAGACATAGCATACAAAATTTCATTATAAGTTGCGACAGGTCACTCTAACTTTCCATAACTTATATTTATAGAAGAATCGATATATTACGAAAAGTAAGCCAGAGTTTTCTTATGTGTGTCATACTGGATAGAAGCAGCTAAAATAGGAGATAATTTTGTGACAAAACAGGGGTCGGTCATTCATTTACTGCTATCCGGACTTGGGTATTCTGTCATTAGTCATGTTCTTCGCAACATTCTTGACATGATCCTTTCAGACTGACTAACAGCGTGTAATATACTACAGTAATGTCGACTAAATTATTTCTTAAACCACTAGGCGAATTGTTCTTGCTGACAGAAACATTTTATCTACTGACCTATATTTTTAATAAATACAAGTTTTTAAATTATTTACCGATTTTGATCATTAATAAAGGAAAGCTTGTTTACTATAGTGATGATGGAAACAAAACTTTATTACAGTTTTTTTACGCACGCTTAAACTTCAAAACCAAGAACTTGCTGGGTAAGTTTTACTATTATAATAAAGTTCGAAACAAGTTCTTAGAAGAGAAGAAGTAATATGGGAATATTTTTATCATGGAATTTTACGTTCAGTTCCGCAATATTTAAAATTAAATTTTAAAGTTTTCCAAGAATATAAATTGCAATATTCGAATATTGTTAAGCAGTTGCAGGTAATACAAGTATCATTTGAATATGTAATAAGATTCCGTTATAAAGTTTTGCATATTTGAACCTCTAGTCTTATACTTTAGAGTAAACGCTTTCTTAATGATTACGCGACTGCAACTTCTCCTACTACTCTGTCGTAATTTTCTAGCAGACAAAGGTAATTGTAGATGATGTTAAAATGTGACTTTGTTGACTGTGCATATTGCTTCAATTTCTACTGTCTGCAACATCAAGTTCGCGTCTTCTTTGTGCAATAGCTTCCGGTCTCTAATGAAGTCAGGCAGCAAAAATGTAAAAAGCAATGCTGGAAATAAATTGTCGCAAAGACATGCGATAAAATTTAAGTATCGGTTTTAATGGTATGCTGGAAGATATGAAATCTTTATTTTTAGAATCTTGTAAAGAAGGTTTCATAATATCATATGAGAATTATTATAGGCAGCACTAAATATTAAACGTGAAATGTAAACACTGTAGTTACCAAAACTATTTACGCTAGGTACTTGAAAAGACTGACCAGGAGAGAACGAAATGAAATCAGTAATCAATCAATGTACACAGATACATTCGTTACGTTTACCCTTGTTTTCTAAAACGGATATCTGATTCTGAAGAAGTATCTACAAATAAAGACGGATTCACCAGTGCGACAGCACTGTTTCCCGCATACGGTTTGAGTGAGATCTTATTTTTGTTTTCACATACGTACTCAGCTGCACGTTGAATTAAGTGTTTTATTTATGCTTTATGTAGGGAAATAGCTGAAATTCAAATAAGGAACAAACAATCATTTTAATATGAGTTCGTACGTCTCCGGAAAAGAATGGTTACAGCTGTACCAAAATTCTGGAATTTTATATACAAATAATATTCGTGTATGTAATTTAAGGTTTGAGCTTACTTCGTCTTAAGAATGATTGCTAAAAAAACTTACTGTATAAAATCACTTTACATTATAGGGTGTTTTAAAATTCCTTCCTCACGGAAAAACTGATCAAAATAGACTTAAAATTGACACTATAAATTCAAACAGAAATGGCGTAGCTGTTATAATGACTCAGAAATAATCTCTGAAAATTGGATTTCCTTTCTGGTTTATTTAAAAAAATAATAAAAACGTTTCTTTAATTGCAATGAACTCCATCTCAGAAACATGAATACATAATCAAAATTGACTTAAAATTAACATTAAGTAAATAAAAAAGATCTGGTATTTCTCATTTTTCCCACGAAAAATGTTAAGTACTCTTGACAACACTGTTTAATTAAGGCTTTTGATTTCAAATACAAACATCGTAAGTATCTACAAACTTTGAAATTTATAGATCAGAGAAATCAGAAAATGAAGTTTAAGTAATTGTTGTTCGTTGATGACACTTTCGAAGAATATGCTGCCATGCATATAGCTTCTGGGCGTGAGAATATGAATGCCACAGCTGTAGAAACGGCTTAGACAGCACAGTTTCCTGGTCAAAGGCATCCAAATCAAAAACCATTTTTAAACTTGCACAATAGACTGCGAACAACTAGTAGCTTAGTTACAGTAAGAACTGATGCAGATAGACCAAGGGCATTAAAAACAGCAGAAACTGAGAAAGCGATTTTGGATTTTGTTACAAACACTCCAATCATTATCAGGTTGCTGCAATTGACCCAGGAAGGACATCTTTACCATTTCGCGAAAGTGCAAGCTCTTTTACCAGAATATTACTAACGAAGGTGGGAATTTAGTCAGTGGCTACGAAATCTAAATGATCGTGATTCAATTTTTATTCTTCTAATTCTCTGGACGGATGAGTTTAATTTTAGTAGAAACGGATGTGTTAATATTCACAACATCCATTATTGCGCAGCTGAACCCACACATGTACTATCCAGGAATACCTCTACGTAGATTTTCAACTAAGTTTTGGGCTGGCATTTTGTATAACTTGGTAGTAGAACCAATTTTGATTCCAAACATAATTCGAGATGACGATTTTTTGCAATTCTTAAATGAAGATTTAAAAGAGCAATTAGAATATTTACCATTGAATAATCTGGAAAATTTATGGTTGCAATTAGATAAAGGAAGGAAAGTTAATGTAGGTGCATTCCCAACACAGAAGCAGGCCGCTATAGGGGTCAGTCGAATTCTACACCGGAACCCTCAGCACCTCTTCAGCCAGCAACTGGAATGTAAAGATAGCAAAGACCAGGAAATATGAATAATTGAAATTGGTGGATGATACTGTCCCAGCATTTAACTAAATTACCCAAGAAAACCACGAAGAACCTTGTTATGTTCATTTGATTTTGCCGCTTCATTTGAATTAAGTTTTATTTTAATTGCCGCTCTGTAACCGATTACTATCCTATTATTTCCGGAATACGGTTTTGGAGGACCTTTTTTTGTTATCGTGGAGAAATGCCGATTAATGTTTTGTCTGGAGAATGGCCTTGGAAATATTATGCTTCTCGGAAGTTCACGTGCAAAATTTGTTTCAGAACGCATGCACTATATTTCGCAATATAATGAAATATTTCTGCTGCTGCTTATTGAGATTCACGTTTCGTCTTTTCTTGAGTCGGATTTAATATCTCCTTTCGACCCGGTTGCTTGCGATCATCAGAGCGTCGAAATCAAATACTCTAGGGGCGGCTTAGGTTTTCGATGGGTGCCCATCGCGTGAATTTTCGTATCACTGTTATACCCTTGGCGTGAACAGAACCATCGACAACTGTCGGATTTAAAGAAACACGCTGGATTTTAACCCTTTGGAAGGCAATTATTTCCAAATTTGTCGATCGCCTTTGGCGGATTATTATCGAACCCCTTTACTGTCCCTCTTGATGTGTCGCTGCTGCGACAAACTAGGATGTTTGTGCAGCGAATATTTCGTTTCGAAATTTCCCGTTTTCCCCAAGAACGTCTTGGCGGTTGCTGGTGCAATCGTGATTCCAACCTTCAGTGGCGTGCCTGCAATTTTTGTCTGCCTTTTCAGGACCTCGGAACAGCCCAAATTGTGCCTGCTTCTCTCTCTACTCCCAAAATCAAGGTAAAACAAATTGTTAATTATGTTGTGGAAGCTTATTTCGGGATTCGTTTAAGTTTCAAGTGCTGAACCTTTTTGTTTTGATGCGACGTAAAGCGACCCTCAATCGCCAGTTGTCATTTTCTTTTTTGTTAACTGTAAAGTGCAAATTTTTGTAAACTCAGACGTCAATGACTGCGTAGATCTGTTCTAGTAAAGTAAATATCGCGAGCCACTAACGGTGAGCCTCGATTCGAACGTTTCAACTATAATAACTATTAATATCCTTGTATTAAACTATAAATATCATTTTCAATGTAATCTTTGTTTTTGTATCATGTATAACTGATTTTAAATAGTAGAATTACATTTGTCTTTAAATTCGCCATATCTTTTATTTTTGTGTATTTTTATTTTATTGTGTGCATGAATTTGTAAGCTTTATATGCAGGAGGAGGCACAATAAAGGTGAGTCCGATTCCCGTAAGCTGCTGGCTTCTCGGCTTTCCACGAGAACCTGCACTCAGTTGTGTTTTGGAAGGTGGCGCCCGCTAATTTTGACCTAATCTGTGCACAACTAGGTACGATTTCCTCCCGTAAGCAGTTCCCGTGAACCATCCTTGGAGCTTAGCCGAAGGCCTTTTTCCACCTATCCTGTTGCGGGTCGATGGGAAAGCTGATTTGGCCCGTAACAACCTGAGTCAGGATAAACGGCCCGGGAATTCGAACCTAGACCTCTCGAATTAAAGGTAAATGCTCTACCGCTGAGCCACCTTCCTCGGTGCAAATAGATAGTCCACTACCACATTTTGCAGCTAACATTCCGGAGTGCTTACTCTTAAATTTTCTCCTAGGTCTCTGGAAAACGACTAGGAAGATACTTCGGCAACCACAGGAAATACCATCCATGCCCATGCAAAATAGAATGCTAAAACAGACGAAGAAAAATGTGAAGCTTTCGCAGATCACCTAGAACAAACCTTCACACCGCACCAATACCAACCTGCAGGGTATGCCAATATAATAAATAGGCATCTAGAACTGACCAAAAGCAGGCGACAATATGAAACCAACCTCTCCTGACATAATAAAAACACTTTCAGTTAATAAAGCTCCAGGGGAAGACAAAATAACCAACCTAGTAGGTACTCAAAAACCTCACAAGAAAAGTGTTGGCATACTTATCCACACTTTATAATACGTGTTTCAGAATTGGCTATTTTCCCAACAAATGGAAACACGGAATCATACTGATGTTCCCTAAGCCGGGGAAAAACAAAAAGGAGCTCAATGGGTACAGACCGATTAGCCTGCTATGCACAATCTCTAAAGTATTTGAAAAAGTAATCAACATAAGACTTAACTACGAAATTACCAGACTGGAGCTCATCCCCAAATTTCAATTTGAGTTTAAAAAGGGACACTCCACCTGTTACCAGCTTCAACGCATTGTCGAAATAATAGAGAAGGGTTATGAGATGAAGCAATATATAACAGCAGTATTTGTGGACCTGGCCCAGGCCTTTGACAGAGTGTGGATAGAAGGGCTAAAATATAAAATCTCTCGAATTACCATTCCGGAATATCTAAAAGCAATAATATTCTCATATCTTGAAAACCGCACATTTGCAGTCAAAATACACAAAGCCATCTCCCCAACAAGGCCTATTAAAGCAGGGGTACCGCAAGGTAGCATACTGGGACCTGTCTTATTTAATATCTTGCTTTATGGCATTCCTAACACCAATGCAGGCCTAGCATTATTTGCAGATGACACTATGATGTGGACTAAACATTTTAACCTATCAGAGGCTATAGTACAACTTCAAAACGCCATGAATACTGTAGCTAGATGGTTCAAACTCTGGAACTTGTCAATAAATCATACCTAGAGCTCTACCAAGATCTTCACTCTTAAACGGATGAACAACCCGCCGTTACTACATATTAATAATCATATTATACTATGGAACGCTAATGCAGAACCAGTTAAATATCTAGGCATTTACTTAGACACCTGACTCACGTGGAAGTACCACGTTAATAAAAAGCTTAATGAGGGTCACACTAGACTTATACAATTATACCCGCTGATCAATAGAAAATCATCTCTACAAACGGAATGTGCCACACTACTTTATAAATCTTTGATACGGCCACTAGTCTTATACGGATGCACAATTTGGGGAAACACCTCTGAATCGAATCTAATCAGAATTCAAGTATTACAAAATAAAGTTATCAGGTTGGCAGTTAACGCCTCCTGGTATATTACAAACAAACAACTGCATTATGAACTAGGGATGGCAACCATTCAAGAACACATTAAGAAATTGACCAAGAACTTCCATCTAAATCTTAACAATAGTGCGGGAGTAACATTCTATGAACTAGCGCGGAGAGAAATACACACAAGATTAAAACGAAAACTTCCGCAAGACATTTATCTAACCGGAACTAGTAGTGATGAAGACTGATTGTGATTAACTAAATTATGTTAATTTTTAAGCAAACAACTGACAATTCTAAATAGGTGATAATTACCTGTCTGTTATTCTATTATTTTACTCTAATTATGAACTCTACCATGTATAACAAATAATTGTTGAGCTGGTAAAACTTCTAATTAAAAAAAGAATTTTCCAAATATTCGGAGAGATCGCGGGGGTATTGCTGTTTGGCCTCCACGTTCTCCCGACTTGAATCCTTTGAATTTTTTGGAAGAACTATGTGAAGAGTAAAGTTTACCTAACGCCAAAACATACGCAGGAAGAACTTAAACAAAGAATTGTTAATGCCATCCACGAAATAACACCGAACATGCTACGAAAATTTAATTCGACGGCCACGTTTATGCATAAAAACTGATGGACGCACATTTGGACATTTATTGTAACAATTATGGTGCTTTGTTTGTTGAAATTCTGTTAAATAAATTAAATACAAGCATTTTTGCAAAATCTTATAATTTTTTATCAGGATTTATATACATCGTAAATATAAGCCTTTCATTTTATAACATGCAATTTTAATATGATATTTTCAACATACCGTACCATGCTTAATATCAGTTTGCTAAATTGTGAAAAAAGTTTATTATTACAAACTGGAATATGTCGATACTGAAAAGTCCTACCCCGGCTCTGTTTGCATTTTTGGGTTCAGTTTAAAACTTTCCCATGGGGAAGGAATTTCGAAACACCCAGTATATATATATATATATATCTGTGTGTGTGTATGTGTGTGTGTGTGTATCAACTCAAAAAGGTCTTGTTTTAGAAGGTATTCGACCTACGCCAACTATATTCACCGTTTTATGGAAAGTCTGTAAACTTTAAATGTAGGCTAAGATGCGTTTATTTAACATACACAAGTTGTGATTTTTATTTAGGTTTGTTTGACGCATATACATATAGAATTAACTGGCTTGTATTATGGACATGCATCAATGGAGGTCTCAGAGATCCATTGCAACAAGCAACAGACCAAGTCCTTGAAGCAGATTGTGAAAACTATTGCTTGCAACTTTCACTATTTTCATAGTACCATTAGTCGTCTTACGGTCAGTTATTTTCATATCCATTAAGGGACTTTCAGCTAACCTAATGTATATTTCAACTGAATTTCCAGAATGAGTAATCTTACAGTACAGTCGAAATGTAACTTTAAGTGTTCTGAAAAAGCAAACTATTTTAATGCAAACGCCACACTCTATTGCTATTGTAAATAAAAAACTAGCAAGCAAGTATTTGCTTTAATTTAACGCTACTAAAGCATAGAAGCAATCTTACACTTAAAGCGAATACGAGTATGCTTACAATAAATTTGTACAACTTTTAGTGTAACCGGAAGTGATTGCAGCTTTTTTTTAATGTATAGATAAATAGTTTAGTCTACATTTCATATAAACGTGCAGGTAACTTTTAAATTACACACAACCTAAGAGGCTGTTTCAAATGAAATCCGGATTGTGATTATACTTGTTTATTTAATAACTGAATTGACAAAAAAATGTTATCACTTTTCTATATAGTCCCCCTGCCTCTCAATACACCTTTTCCATCTGCCAACCAAAGCCTCTATTCCGTCGGAGAAGAATTCTTTTGGTTTTGTGCGAAACCACTCATGCACCCCATTTTTCACGCTCTCATCATTCGGAAAATGCAGCCCACCTGAATCTCTTTTAAGTGCTCCAAACATATGGTAATCGCTTGGTGCTAGATCGGGAGAATATGGAGGATGTTCAATAACTTTAAATATAAGTTTTTCTATTACTGCCTTGGTCTCCATCGAGCAATGCGGCCGAGCATTGTCATGTTGGAGCAAAACACCTTTTGACAGAAATCCTCGTCGTTTTGTCCTTATAGCTGACTTCAGTTTATCTTTTAATAGGTTGCAGTATGAAGCACTATTGACTGTGGTACCCTTCATCATGTAATCTTCTACAAGTACTTCTTTTTTATCCCAAAACACAGTCAACATTACCTTTCCAGCCGATGGAGCAGCTTTAAATATTTTGGGTTTTGGTGATGCTGAGTGACGCCATTCTTTTGATGATTGCTTGCATTCTGGCTGAAAATAGTGAACCCAGGATTCATCACCAGTCATTATACGATTTAGAAAGGCAGATCCCTCTTTTTCATAACGTGACAGAAGAACGGTAAAAGCTTCAACCCTTCTTTGCTTAAGTTCAGGCGTTAATTGTCTAGGGACCCATCTCGCACAAACTTTTCGGTATTTCAACCGCTCAAAAACACTATATGTGTAGAAGCGATACTTACATTAATTTTTGAAGCAATTCCTTCTAGTTTTATGCGTCTGTTTTGTAAAATGAGCTTTTGCACAGTTCTAATGTTCTTTTCAGTGCTTACACGGTTTGCTTCTCCTGGTCGTGGTGCTTCTTTCACAGTTTCGGTACCACTTTTAAACTTTTTTGCCCATTCAAACACACTTGAACGAGCTAAACAGCTGCTTCCGTACACCTTAAGCATTCTTGAATGAATTGCAGAAGGATTCACTCCTTCTGCACTTAAAAATCTTATCACAGAATACATTTCTTCGCTGGTGCAACTTTGAAGTGACGCCATAGCTGTCAACTGAGAAATTAAATTTGTCTTTTGTTTCCAGACACTTAATAATCAATTCATGGAGTCCCTAAATGTGTGAAGTAAGTCATTATTTTCATTATTGGTAATAGGGAATGTATTTAACTTAGTTAAAGACGCAATACGGATTTCATTTGAAACAGCTTCGCACATTACAACCCTTTATTATTATGAAAAGGTCGCCATAGCTAAAATTTTGGATAATTCTAAAAGGCGTTACAAACAAACTGAGCCAGTAATTAAGAGCCCTAGAAAGCTCTCGGGTTTTTACAACGACACAAAATTCTGTATTTTTTTCTAGCAAAGTTTCGTTCATACTACGATTATAATCCCAAAAGCTGTTAAAAAAACATAAAGTAATAAATCCGACTAGTGATTTTTGATTAACATTTGCGTTTTCAAAAATTCTTGAACAATATCAGGCGTGAGCCAACCTAATCAGTAACAAACAGTTTGATAGGTCTTTAAATCTTTTACAGTGTCACAAAATGTAATAAAATTTCTTAAAGTCATTATCAAAAAATATGTTCTTGGAAATTTCATATTTACAATTGCTTTCTTCACAGAAATGTTTTTACACGTCACATTTCAAATTCCTAAGGACTATTAAATAGCTAACGTGTAAGTCAACTAGATTAACTGTTTTTTAATGAATGGGAATTAAAACAGGAAATTTCAAAAAATCGTAGCAGCCTTAATTGTGAAGCTAGAGGGTTCGCTAGAATATCGTTCAGTATGAATTCAAACGTTTTATGACATTCGCTACTGGCAATTTGTAAGAAAGTTTCTATGGAATATTATACTAAGAAAACGTCTGTAATTTCCGTTTCCGATTCCGGATAGGGTCTAAAATAAAACTGACTTAACGAATTTTAAATTGAAAAATAGTACTTTGGAGTTTTATTCAAGCATACAACTATAATTTGAAAATGAAATAATCGAAAGTCACTTATTCAAAGTTTTAAACTATATAATATTAAGAATCAATCAAATTTACACCGACGGACATAAAGGTTGTACAACTTAATAGAACTTATACTGTATAACATTGTTTGCCCGTAGATCCGTGTTAGAATTTCTACAGGAATATGCTGAACAAGCAACCCATCTTTTTTTCTTTTTTCTGTCATGTAAGTGATTTATGACAAGGACGTAATACTGGAGGTTGACGAATTGTAGTGCTGTAAATACATATGAAAGAATTCATGGTCCTAACAACCAGCTATTAATAAATACTTGTATACGCTTTAGCAGTAAAACTAAAAATTTCTACTTATTGTAATTGGCGAAAAAATTTGCATTCTTACTAATAGTTAATCTAAATTCGTAAGAATAGTTTCCTATTGAAATAATAGAACAATCTTTGTTTATATAAATTTCTTGAACTAATAGTAGGAATTTTCAGTGCCTCATCTAAAAAAGCACAACAAAAATGAAAAAAAAAAGTAACTTAAAACTGAACCACCAAAATTCGCCAGTACCATAACAGCCTGCAGAGAAGTAATGGCACGCAAATATTCTCTGGAAATACTGAAGATGTTGCAAAGATATAATTCATCATTCGACTACTCTCAACTGAACGTTTACGTTATTGTGCTAATAAACCAAGATGTACTGTACAGCAAAGTAAATTATAGATGCTCCTTTATTGGCACAAAACTTATACCACCCTATAATTTTTTTAACAAATTCTTTACAATATGACAAAAGGAATAGAGCTTGTTGTATTTCTTGATACATAAATAAAATGACTACTTAAAAATATAGAGTGCCTGTAAGAGGATTATTTTGGTAGGACATTTCAAGAACGTTAAAGCGAACTGTAAAATTTAATCTTAAATATTATATATCAAAATTTTAATTCTGATGTCGTTTAACGTTTAGCTCTCCTTAGTTTGCTTTATTTTATTCCATATTTTTATGAAAAGAAATATTTCTTTTTTGCTACCGTATAACATTTTGGTATTCAGGGGGAGTGCCGCTCACAACTCGTATGTAAAATTTATCACAGGATCGTAAAAGACAGAACTGCATGATAAAATACTGTACATACCTTGTCCTCCATTTGTCTCTGAACTGTAAGCGCTATAATGGAGAACAATTTGTAGAGCTCGTCGAAAGTCAAGATGTTCCTCTAATGTTTTTCTTTTTTCTCAAAGCGTTAAAGGCAAGGCCGGTAGATTCGTAATATTAAAATTTATAATTTAATGTAATGGGAAGAGGATCTCCGTGGAAGATATCTCCCGTATTCCTAGTGGATTAAACATATAGATAACTTTATTTTCTTTTCCAAAAACAGTAAAGTTTAAAAGTGGCTTTTCTAAGATCTTATTTAGCTCCAATTAATCCTGCTTTGATGACATAATCCGGTTTACTAATAGCATCCAATTAATGTTAAATAAGGCTTTCAAATACAGATGACCCTGTTAGGTCTCTTTTCAGCCGTAAAATAACTAAATGGAATTAATCCATATTTTATGGCGAAAACAGAAATGCGCTGTTTCGCAAAGCCTCAAATAGTCAGCAAAGCCAGTTCACTCCAGATTTATATGCATGAACAATTCTGCTGTATCTAGCCGTCTTGCTAGGGTAGCAGGTATATTACATTATCTAGAGGATTTTGCAACACATGTTCTTTAACAAGACCGACTTTGTGAACGTTGAATGCGACGCCAGGACCAACATGTGCCGTTTTACTGAATGTGTTGCCCTACTGAACCTGCTGTATTGGATTTGCTAGGGTTTTGGCAAGAAGTCAAAAATTCTCGCATATCCTTTCAACGGATGTCTGTTTGTTTGTATTAGATTGTTCTTTACGAAACTGAAAGTTTTAGAATATTTTAGTTAGAGTCAGTGATTTTTTGTGATACACACAGTACCATTATTGAAAATAATAAATTTGGAGCACACAACTATCAAGTTCGTTTAAACGATTACAGATAATTTTTTAAGAGAAGCCATCCATACGTCAACTATTCAGCAAAATACCTGGTCAGTAGGGCCTTATAATTCCTTCATCTACATAAAATTAATAATATGACCGAAATACACACACCAAATATGTGAATAAGTAACACTAACAATATACGTCGTATCATTTACCATCTATTAGAGTTCTTATACTGTTAACATAGTGTAATTTATACTAACATAACAGCATTCTCGTGGGTGTAATAGTAGAAATAAGTGAATGTAAAATAAACAAATAAGCAAATAAAGAACTATATTTGTAAGATCAGAAACCTAGTGACTGATCATCTTGTAGAGACGAATACAATAAAGTATTGAATCGAATCAACTACTTGAATTTTTATTCTAAAATGAAATTGTGTAAACAGCAGTAGTGTTTATGTACAACAGCTTCATTACCTGTAATGCAACTGACTATTTCCCAATATCCAAAATCCGCCACTAAGACAATATCATCGTATGACAGAACTGCTTTGTACCAATGCTACTCTTATGTTGCTGATGTCCAGCAGTCTCACCACTTTTTAGATGGTCTTCCCGGTGGTCTTGACTTTGTTGGTCTTTGATCTCTTGCGATATTAACTCACTTGTCATTATTCCTCCATATCACATATTCGTTCCACTGCCTTCTTCGTTGTTTCGTCCACCTTACAATGTCCTCGATATCATGTGTCGGATGTTTTCGTCTGGTATTCTGTCTCTGTGAACTTCCAGTTACATTCCTTACGATCTTCATCTCTGTTGTTCGGAATTTTCGTTTTGTTAGTGTTGTATTGCATATGCCATCAATAGGCGAATAAACGTTTTATACATCTTCATTTTAGCTTTTGCAGTTGTACTTTTTGTTCCATGACACATTCCTGACGTACCTGCAGCATTCTTTGTTACCAATCTAACTTCTGCGTTTAAGTTTCCGTTGCTCGAGGCTTTTACGGCCAGGTATTTAAATTTGATAGCCTATTCGATCGATTTATTAGTGGATAATTTGCATGGTTGGTTGCTTTCTTACTATTAGAGGACTTACTTTTTCTACTGATATTTCAATGATATATTGTTGGCATGCTGCATGAAATGCGTGTAGGAGCCTCTGTAGATTGTCTTCATTTTCAGCGGATATAGTAGCACCGTCTGTATAGCATATTAGTTTCATTTCTTTATTCCATAGTTGCTAGGTACTTGTATTTTTAACGCTATCTATAATTTTGTCCATTATTAAGTTGAATAATATCGGGATTATAGAGTCGCTTATCTTATGCCACCTGAGGCAGGTGTTTCGTTTGTTAACCGGCTGTTTTCTCGAACTGTTTCTTGGTCCCAGTATTTAGCTGTTAGATTGCATGAATTATTCCTACTGGAGTTTTTTTTTCTTCTAATATCCAAGGTTATTACATGATTTAGTGTGACGCGATTAAAAGCTTTTGCCACATAAATAGTAGATGAAAGCTAGTTTTCGGTATTTTAAAAATTTTTCTGCAATTTGTCGTACTGCAAATATAGCGTCTATCGTTGAAATAAACTACTCAAAAATGAAGAGGCATATTGCAGTGCAAGACACTTACCGGCAACACCAGTTGCATTTATAATAAAAAAAAAAACTACCAAAACAACAACATGTAACGTCTTTTTAGTATAGTATAGTAGTAGTAGTCATGAACATGAAAATTATAAGAAAGGTACGTTTAAAGAAGAAATTTAACAATATTATAACGAAAATCCTTATTGTCTCCTTTCACTTAACTTAAATTTATTAAATTTTAATTTTATACCGCGTGGCACCTCTTCTGATCGTAATAACTGCTCTGTACTGCTCTGGCATACTCGCAATTATCAATATGTTCTTGTGGAATTTGATGTCGCATACCGGAAATACATCCCTCAGCTGTTACACAGTAATAGGACTTGTATTATAATCCAGCTGTCTCTGCAGAAGGTATACACAAATGTCGGGTTAATGGCCAAGGGGCAAAAAAGAATAGAACCTATTCGATTTTTAATCAAGCTTTCGAAATAATTTATTTCTTCATCAGGATTCTGGAATTCCAAGAACCAATGTTAACAATTTATAAAAGTTAGGTTAGGTCTTACTTACAAATCAAAGTTCTAACATTGGAATCACGCCAAAGCGCGTACTCGAGGTCTAACATATTAACCATAAGTTAACAAATAATCACAGATGTGTCAGAATAAGTTAAGACAAACACACAATTTAAAACAACTTGAAACAAATTGAAACAATTTAAAACACGACTTAAGTCGTCATGTGCAGATGTTATCACAGGAAGTTGGTTCTAATACCAACTATTCACAACTAAATAACATGACAAGAAGGCGGGAAATTCAAAAACCGCACAAAAATTCACAAAATGAAATGAAGCCTAGACAAACGATTTTTTTAAACAAATTAATCCACATCAACAGCATTAACTGTATGATTAACATTATGTATATTATTGAAATTGAGTAAATACGAATAGATACTACTTAAGTTATCAATATCAGTTCTAAAATTTATGCTAAGTGGGTTACAAACAATATGAGTCATTTCAAGGAAAAGTCTGCTTCTGTATTTAGATTCCTGATCAAGAATCTTTACTTGATTAAAGTTAAACAAATGACCAGCCTCCTTGCTATGTGTGGCCAGAGCACTCGTGTCTTTTTCCAACCTGCAGTCACTTCTGTGTTTTGCAATTCTAGATTTCAGCCATTGAGCTGTTTGACCGATATAAACCTTATCACATCCTCCACAAGGAATCGAATAAATCACGTTAGAATTGCATAACACAGGAGTTTTGTCCTTCAGCCTGGAAAATAAGGACGCGACAGTTTTTATATTGTATTTGGCAATTTGGGTATTCTCAGTTTTTAAGATCTTACACAGCTTAGGGGTAAGCCCTTCAATCCATGGTAATCTGCGGTATTTGATGACTTCATGACTATTAATGACATCAATATTATTGCTAATTGTATTATTCACATTAGGTGTGGTAAACAATAATTTATTAATTAAACTGATGGGGTATCCATTATTGCGAAGAATATCAGAGAGGACATGTAAGTTCTTATTATGGAAACGCGGGTGAGCTAATTTTAAAATGCGGTTCTTTAACCCCAAGATAATATTGATCTTTTGATTGATCGGGTGCGACGAGTAGAAATTAATGTATCTACCAGAGCTGGTAGGCTTTCTAAACCAATCCAATAACAAGACATTATTGTCATCTCTGATAATCCTCACATCCAAAAAGGGGAGGCTGTTATTAATCTCCATTTCCAAAGTAAATTGAATGTGCTGGTTGTAACTATTAAACAAATCTAACACTGCTTGAGTCTGTTCAGAAGGAACAGCTAAAACAATGTCATCGACATATTTTTTAATAAATGGAGGAATGAAGGGAAGTCTGGGAATGACGTCATCAAACAGCTGATCCAAAACAATAGTGGCCAGAATAGGACTCAGGGGGGAACCCATGGGGGTGCCAAACACCTGCATGTAAAATTTATTGTTAAAAGTGAAAGTAATATTGTTGAAAATGAACTTAATAGTCATAAGGAAAAGGTCCTTAGGAAAACTGCAGACACTGCTAATGCAGTCCCATTTGGAATCAATAGTCGAAATGACCAATTCAAGGGGGATATTAGTGAAAAGTGACACAACATCTAGAGAGATCACCACAAATCAATGGCTGAAATCTAGAATTGCAAAACACAGAAGTGACTGCAGGTTGGAAAAAGACACGAGTGCTCTGGCCACACATAGCAAGGAGGCTGGTCATTTGTTTAACTTTAATCAAGTAAAGATTCTTGATCAGGAATCTAAATACAGAAGCAGACTTTTCCTTGAAATGACTCATATTGTTTGTAACCCACTTAGCATAAATTTTAGAACTGATATTGATAACTTAAGTAGTATCTATTCGTATTTACTCAATTTTAATAATATACATAATGTTAATCATACAGTTAATGCTGTTGATTTGGATTAATTTGTTTAAAAAATCGTTTGTCTAGGCTTCATTTCATTTTGTGAATTTTTGTGCGGTTTCTGAATTTCCCGCCTTCTTGTCATGTTATTTAGTTGTGAATAGTTGGTATTAGAACCAACTTCCTGTGATAACATCTGCACATGACGACTTAAGTCGTGTTTTAAATTGTTTCAATTTGTTTCAAGTTGTTTTAAATTGTGTGTTTGTCTTAACTTATTCTGACACATCTGTGATTAATTGTTAACTTATGGTTAATATGTTAGACCTCGAGTACGCGCTTTGACGTGATTCCAATGTTAGAACTTTGATTTGTAAGTAAGACCTAACCTAACTTTTATAAATTGTTAACATTGGTTCTTGGAATTCCAGAATCCTGATGAAGAAATAAATTATTTCGAAAGCTTGATTAAAAATCGAATAGGTTCTATTCTTTTTTGCCCCTTGGCCATTAACCCGACATTTGTGTATACCTAACAAGTATTTTGGTCAATACTTCCCCACTGGTTCAATCTGCAGAAGGTGCCATGCATGCTAGATAGTGTTGAGGTTTGGAGGTAGCGGAGGAAGAGCAAGATCGTTTATTTCCTCATCTCGAAGCATCTCTGAAACAACCCGAGCACGATGCTGCCTTGCGTGGTCATCAAGAAAAACAAAATATACCCTTCCAGCAGCGTTGCAATGGTTCAGAACATGGTCTATAATGATCTCTTGGGCATAACGTTAGCTCGTGAGTGTACCATTAAAGACATGGAGGTAAGATACAATGTCCGGTACTACTATATACCCTTTGACGCCGACTATCATTGCTGGAACAATATCAGCACTCGTCCGAAAACAGTACATCATCCAACGGTGTCGCTTCTTGAAGCCTACGTCTTAACTATTCCACCCGATGTCTTCGTTGAACCACAGTGCATGCAGGACATCTCAGGGGACGGTATGAGGTAAGTTCTACTTTAAACATTCGAATTCTCACTTTTTGGTCGCAGACTTCTTCTTGCACTAATTACCAGAAGTCGATCCTCACGAGGTGTTGTGATGCGAAAAGCCCCACTTCCAGGCCTTCTTGCAGCTGTACTTATTTCTCTAAGGCGCGAAAGGGCCCGTAAAATTACGTTCTGCTGGGTTCCTAATATATCAGCAATGTCGACTTGAAGATCTCCTCTTTGGTGTATATTTTATTATGAAGCTTTCACCGTTCTTAGAAGCTCATCGCTTTTGGCGTGAGACAAGACTAAGGTAGTTTGTGCAATGCACAACAGGGCCCGACTCTGCCGGTTACCGTGTTGGTGCGTAACCATACATAACCTGCTGTTGTGTGTGAATGCTTTTGTTTATGGCCCTGTTACTCCTATAATGCAACCGTAATTCAAGGAGTGCCATCAATTTTCTGCCCAATGGCAAATGGAGACCGGGACCCAGTAACGACCACCCAGGGAATTACAAAAATTTCCGACCCTGGGGAGATTCGAACCGGGAAGCGTTTGGACTATTACATCCAAAGCTTGACTCTCTACCACTGAGCCATCTCCGCTTTCCTCTTTGGTGCATAGCAACGGCTAAATTTCGTTGTTCTACTGTTAAATGGTTTCTCTGCATTGATGTTTAATATTAATAACATAAATGTAACACACGAATAAGAAAACAATAAACAAAAAAGACCTTAAGAAGACAGGAAATATTATTCAATCAAGCACACAAACTCTACTTGACACTAATACGGTTAAGCAATGGCAACTGGATTTTATTTTTTTTGTTTTGTAACATCAAACATTGCCGGTTGCTCTAATTGTCAATAGTAGACGACCACTAGTCGCCAAATACAAACATACCGTGAGATCGAATACGCTTGTCCAAAAAAACTACCTTCTAAGTAGTTATCAGTTTTCAATACTAATTAAGGATTGTTAAACGAAGTTTACAGTAAGTACAGTGTTTCCAATTAATTGAAAACAGTAATAATTGTTTGTAAATTTAAAGTTATGTATTCCGTTGAACACAACAAGTTTATTATTGAATCTTATTTCCGCAATGGCCAACGCAATGAAAATGATGGTGAATGGAAATATTCAGTAAATTTGTGTGTAGATGAATTCGTTAATCGTTTCCCGGACGTCGACTTTGATAACGATAATCTGAGCAGGCATGTAAAGCACATCGTACATCGTTTCCAAAGAACGGGTAGTGTTGATACACAAAAATCTCCTGGAAGACCAACCCTTTCAACTCAGGACACATTAGAGGATATACAGACACGTATCGAACGCAGCCCTAAAAAACCATTACGACAGTTAGCGCAAGAAACAGGTGTGTATTTTGTAAACTATAAATTTTTGCATATAAAATTTATTATAATTTGTAATTGCAGGTTTAAGCTATGGAACGTGTCAAAAGGCAGTAAGACGAAAACTGCATTTACACCCATATACAGTTTCAGTAATGCAAGAATTACTTCGTCCCGATTATGAAAAACGTGTGCAGTTCTGCAATTGGTTTACCCAAAATTTAAATAACGATGAAATGCTGTATTCAAGTTTCTTTTCAGACGAAGCCTGGTTCCATCACCACCGGTTACGTAAATAAACAAAATTACAGGATGTGGTCTGCAGAGGCCCCTGGTGAATTTTTACAAACTCCACTGCATCCGATAAAGATTGGCGTGTGAATTGCCATCTCCAGAAGACGCATAATTGGTCCCATTTTTTGAAGATACCGTAACAGCTGACCGCTACATCAGAATTCTAAACACATTTATAAATCAGCTTCATGATGATGAATTACGTCATGGATATTTTCAGCAGGATAATGCACCTGCACATACAGCCCTTCAAACAAATCAATATATACAACAATTTTATGACGATCGTATCATTGCATTTCGCCCACGGTCACCCGATTTGACACCCCTGGATTATTTTCTTTTTGGGCATTTAAAGAACACGATACATCAGACCCCCATGCACACACTTGAGCAACTGAAGGATGTTATTACAGCCGCTACTGCAAATATAACTGTGCAACAGCTACAAAATGTTTTTAACAGCATGAAAAGAAGAGTAGGGTGCTGTATCAACAATAATGGGGCTTATTTCGAACATGAACTGTAATTACTAATTTTGTTAATTTATTTTTGTAAAATTTAATATTCTAATTAGTTAATAAAACAAATAATGTTCTAATCAATTCCATTATTAACCGTAATTAAAACATTGCAAATAACTTCTTATTTTCATAATTATTTTCCTCTTTTGAATCTACCAAAAATTGCTAACTTCATTTCGTACATGACAGCACCATGACAGGTGGAGGATGTAAAGATTGATATACCCTCTGTAGAAAGTAGTTTTTTTCGGACAACCTTTCTCGATCTCCCGGTATATGATTTTGAAAAGCTACCTTATATGGTTTCTAAGTATTATCTGTGTCAATATATAATCTTTAAATCTGTTTATGTAAATGTAAACAAATGGCCATAATGTAAAATGGTTTTTGTTTGAAAAACACTGGTCTGGATAATACCCACTGAAATATTTGCAATATTAGTAAATTTCTAGTTACAGAAATATAATACAGTGTTGTCAGATAAAAACTGACAGTAATGTTCAGCAAGCTCGATACATTTTCAGTACTTTGAAATACTTATGGAGGATGACAGAAACAGAAAATACTATTACCATTAAATAATTAAATTGCAAGTTTGGTTGCTTTGACATTAAAAATGAGATTTAAATTACAGCTAGGTACTACCACTACAATATGAATTTTTTTAAAATTATGCGAGCACTGTATTACGATAGAGATAGTCACGTTTCAATGAGGATTACTTGAAACTTTATAATGACTATGCAAACAATATGGTCCAGGTGAAATTCCAAAAGTTGTTTCCACACCCATTGAATATTTAATTTCGATCAATTTGAAAAACTTTTTGTGACGAGAGCATTCATTTACCGTATTGAAAAGAAAACGAAAAACTGACGGGATGACTGTAAAACATCTGTGTATTGTACTATTGTTAAATAATAAAATAACTATTTAACCATAAACATATAGAGATTTATGATTGTATTAGAATTATTAGGGTTGTTTTTAACAATAAGCAAGATCTTTTGTCTTAGAAGTAAAGTTTTTGGAATTGTGCTGCAGCAAATATCTCCCTCATTAATGGAAATAGAAAGAAAATTTAAGCAGATAGTTGTAGGAATTTTCCATGTTTAACTGTAACATCAGATAAATTACTGAGAATCAAGTAAAACAAGCGAGAGAGCTACAGGCTGTTTTCTTAAATACACTGAACACCCTATATGTTGCAGTAATTTCCGATAATTAAATTAGCTTTTTAAGGATACCACCTTTATTTAACAAATAATACTGCAATTTCTACTAAATACAATCAATCTAGTTACCACGAGCCATTCTTATTTGGCAGATTTAAGGTTGAAATGTTTCTGATTTCAAAAATACCAGTCATACTTCCATCAAAATTTGGTGGGTAACATATAGCACACTTCCTGTCAATACCCACCCTATGCCGCTGATGGCAACTAAATCAATTTATGTCGTTTAATTCTTGCTTTAATTATTGAGTAAAGGTAGTATTTAAGTGGTATCCTCATAAGGCATTATTTAAAAAAACCACCACTCTACTTGTTTATTGGATGCTCAGTTGTTTCTCTCATGTTACGTTTCAACAGATGAGAATAAATGTCAAAACTTTATTTTTTAGCTTGTATATCTATCTCCACTAATAACAGAGAAACACTGTAAACCAAACCGTTTATTTTAAACAAATCAACTTACTAATGAGTTCGATGAGAAGTTCAAACATCTGCTGCCTTGGCAAATATTTAGGAAGATGCAAATCAATTTCCTTCTCGTTTTGACTGCCTCTCAACTTGGTATGTTCCGAAATAATTTGCAAACAGTCATGCATCAATGTTTCATCTTTCTTAGCATGTGATGAAAGCAAGGTGCTTTTAAAAAAGCTGAACGAATAGCAGAAAGCTGGCGCCGTTAAATGGTTCTGTGGGACCCCCACATCCAGTTCCTCCTCCTCCTTTTTCTTAAGGGTTGTTTTATGGATGATGTTCACCGTCCTAATCATAGCTTTCGTTAAATCCTCTTCCTCCCAAGCCACGTCGAGATCGCACTGTGGCTTTAAAAGACGTAAAGTAACATGAGCGATCAGCTCTCCTAGACTGTCTAAGTTAACACTGAAAACAGTCCTTCGAAGGTCTACAAACAATTTAGTTAAGTATGGGGCGGCTAATGGGGACTGAACATCCTGCAAAATGGTTGGCAGTAAGTCTTTGTAATAGAGGGAAAATTTAACAGGGTTGCCTTTTGCTGCTGCTTCAATTAACGAGACACACTTTACTATGGACGCATTTAACTGGAAAAGAAAAAATAAAACTTAAGTCTGATGCACAAATATTGTGAAGCTCAATTAGTGAAAAGTAGCCACTTGATACTATTATCGGAGAAAACAACCGAGTATTGGAGTGGAGAGCAACTCGTTACAATGAAAGTTACTAGTTTTTTTTTTCTAAAGTTACTAAAGTAAGTTGCCGAAACAATTTGTTGGAGTAAATAGAGTTCCATTTATGTAAGTTATATTTTTTAAAACAACATTAAGTTCCACATATATCATAGCAACTTAGGACCAAAGGGAACACTACGATTTCCATTCCACCCAGCTTTACTCTACCGCAGTCGTCTTCATAACAAATTAACAGTACAATAATTCCGGTTTTATTTTTCATCTTCATGGCTAGGTAAACTACATAAGAGTTTGCCCTCGAAAATTTGGTATAAACAGCTATGCTAAGTAATTTATATTCAACCATCATTATTGTTAATGACGGCATGAAATATTTATTACAGTAAAAATTTATTCTAGATTTACCTCAGTCAGGCGGTCACGTATGGCTTGCTCTTTAATTTTTTGATTCTTTATTGCTTCTAGCTGTTTAGCTGTATATTGTGGCTCTTTAATTTTTCCATTTTTCTTCTTCTTTTCCTCCAATTCCCTTCTCAATTGCATCTCCTCTAGCTGGTCTTTATAACTATAAGCTTTGCTTTCTCGTTTCATATTCATGGCTGTATTGCTCTGATCGCTATCAATATAAAACAAAATAAACAAAAATTAAAACGGTAGGTAAAATATACCTACTCTGGCAAGACACTCTTGTCATACAGCTCTCCCTCGGGTGTTAAAAACGTAAAGTACTCATCCTTGGTGATCTGGATTATTTTAGGATTTTCTAGGTGCTGCTTAACAGTCTCAATTAAATGAGGCAACACTTGATTTCCATTTAAACGCACAATTGTACCCAATGCATTTTCGTTGCTCTAAAAATATTCATCTTGGAAATAAATTTGCATATTATTGCATATTGCACTTACAGGCGATGCACTGAACTCTTCAATAAATAATTTCTTCAAACTAATTGCCTGTTGCTCCACAAATTTCTGAGGATCTAATCCAGCTCGTTTAAGGATTTTTATCCAAATGTCTGGAGCAACAGCAACAATAGCCGGATGATGAGCAGGCAAAAGAGCCTCCAGGAGCACCAACTGAGCATCTTCAGCTGATCCAGTTGCTGAACACAATGCGGTAATACACTCTACAAGAGTATGTGGAGATATTTCACTAGATGCTTCGTTCTGATCACGGATTTCGGTTTCAGTGTTATTCTAGAAATTAAATTGCCTAACACAAGCTTTGAGATGAAATAATCTCACAAACCTGGATTTTAGCAGTTTCCAAGAATTTGCCAAGATCCCTCAGCAGAACTCGAGCAAGCATTGTTCCTCCAAGTCCACCTACAATTCGTCGAGCAGACGGAAGACACTTCTGCCTAACAGAAACTGATGATGCTGTTAAACAAATTAATATGGCTCTGTGCAAAGGTCCAGCCTTGCCATTCAATCTCTCTGGATGTTCTAAAAGTAATCGCTCACACAGCTGCATAACATGAACTAGAGCTGTAAGAAATATTAGAAATTTTAGGTGAACACTGGAAATGTAATTATTCTGTTAAAGTTTATATAATTTTTTCTTTAATATGCTAACAATGACACTAGTTAGCTCTGCTTCATTGAGATTCAAACAAAAACGTTATTAATAATTTGAATAATTGTATTATTTTTACTTCATAAATAATAAATTAATGTTTACTAACCTTCATCACTTGCAAGTGATAAAAACTTTTCGGAAACAAACAGTTGCTTGTCCATGTCAAAAAGGATAGTCCATAAACTTGAGAAGTTATTTTCCTTATCACCTTGTATTGCAGCAACTTTCAACAGAAAACAGGCTGCACATAAGCCTTCAGTTACAGCAGGTATTTGCGTGGGTTGTGCAACTGCTCGATCAATAGCTTTTTGGAGTATTGGAATTAGAATAACTGCCTGAGCTATCGTGTTTGAATTAAAACAGGCTGACATGCATTGAATATAGGAAGTTCGTACTAAGGCAGTTGATGTTTTAAGTCCCATGCCATTCTGCAAATAATAAACCTCCTTTAATAATTTTTAATCAAAGAAAAGTTAATTTAAACTTTTGCATTGTTCACCACTTTCAACAACCGTCTACAAAATGATTTTGATAATTTTAGGGGAAGTACTAATTATTGTAAGTTGGTTAGAGACAATAACAATGATATTCAAAAAGACAGTGCTATTAAAATGTTAGCATTGAGTTTAATCTACAATTAATGTTCAAAAAACAGCTTGTGTCGATATGTTTTTGAAACAATATAGACACATGAAGTGCAAAAATGGTTGAACAAATGGGAATGCATTACAAAATACTAAAAATAGGCAATTTGCTTGTATAATAATATAAAACTACATTATGAAAAATTTTCTTGGAATTATTTATATTACTTAAATGATATGGATCCAGTTATTTTGTTGAAAAGCTAATTATACTAATAGTATTAAATACTAAAACCATAACACAAGGAAAACAGGAATGAAAAAGAAAAGATTAGGCAGTACAGTGCGAGTTAATTAAACGAACGTAATGTACTCAACAGGACAATAAAAATTCTCCAAATGCCAGTTAAAGAATTCAGTAGATACAATAACCAGTTAATAAAAATACAAAATGTTGCCTAAAATAAAAGATTCAACAAAACTTTATGGAGTAGAATCTACATAAGCATTCACAGCCTTTTTGTCCCACTGCTGGGTATCGGCCTCTTCTCTGCCACATGTTTCCACTCAGCACTAAGGTAGAAACATGGGGGACCTACAGTTTAACGTAGAATCCGAACGATAATGCCAGAAATAAATGAAATTACACATGACAAGGCACAGATTGCAAAAAAATATTGAAACCTCCCACAATTTCACATTTAAAGATGGTATACTGGGCAGCAAATAACTAAAGTTAAGTATTATTTTTACCTTGCAGAAAATCTAAAGTATTAGAGAGTAACAAAATCAAGCAATATTGTTGTAACTATTATATTTCATTATCATAAAAATATCTGTATTTGCTAATATTATATACATATTTCCTTAAATATTTTCTTTGCTGCCAACATTTGCTTATTAGAAGCAAACAATTAATTCCATCTCAACAACATTTCTAATAGTCTGACCCATGTATGCAGAATTACAGTGTGAACAGTTTAATTTATAAATACCTGATTTTAAAGAAATTATTGGTTCTATATCTTACTTTAAATGAAATGTTTACATGCTTTCTGTTGTTTTAAATATTACTGTGAATGTACTTGTTTTGTTCATAATAATTTTTACATATTTCTCTGATATATCACCGAAACATCCAACTGAAATATATTTAATTTTGCCAGTGGCTTTTCAGATGAATTGCTTATTTATAATTTTTCTTCTTCTTCTTCTGTGTATAGGCCAATGGCCCATTAATTACCTACAATGGAGTAGGTTAATTAATTTTGCATTGTGGCAATTATTGTGCAGTTTGTTTAATATTCAAAATCTTTTTTATATAATTATGGTAATCAAAAAGACCTGCTAGAAGTTCTATGTAGCAAAGAAAGAAGCCATTAAGATTTGTAATGACAAGAGTCTTAAAATTTTATCAAGTAGAATAATTAATATTTGTAGTTTTCCTTGAGTGGCATTATTTTTACAGCCACCAGCAAAATTTAGCGTAAGAAAATTTAAGGAATCAACTAATTCAAAACTCAGAGAATCTTTTTCTTTCGGTTTGAACGCCGTGGTCTTGAAAGGATTCAAAATTGCTGCTGTTGTCTGGTTGTTTAAGTTAAACATTTTCTAACATACCAGCTATTTTATCATACAAGTATTTTCTAAAGGGTGTCAAGAAGGCTAAAGCATCTAACCTAACATGATAGACTAAACAAACAAGACCTACTGTGATGCTGATAAACTATACCAACAATCAACTATAAGTATTAGTGTGACTAGTGAATTATTTACGATCTTCAAACATTTTCAGTATCTTAATTACTTGAAGATAACCTACAATACACCAAAGTAATTGGAATTCACAGCAGTTTAATTACTTCCACTTAGGTAAGCTACTAATAGAGCAGCTCAAGTAACTCAGCCGATTACTTAAAAAGCACAAACTTTTAATATTACAAGTAAACCTCACAAATACAAGCTACCTTAATTTAAAAAGTTTTCAATTTCAATTCCTTTTCATGAAAAAAGGAGTTCCATTAGTAACTATGACAATGTATTGAATACCGCGAAAAGATGGCTGACAAGGACCGGGACGGAGATCCGGATCTCTGTTCAAAATGTGATAAAAGCGCACCAGATGACGAAAAAACCATTTTATGTGATGGAGTTTGCGGGAGAAGGTATCACGTGGGTTGTGTAAAGTTAAATGTAATAAAACTAAAAAAAATAAATGAATTAGATGGATTGGTAATGTGGGTGTGTCCGGATTGTAAAAACATTTGGAATACCTTGAAGTTAGTTACTAAACCACGTGCGCGTTAGTCGTACCATTACGATAAACAACCTAAAAGAGGAAAGTGCAAGTGTTGCAGAAAATGTAAAAACAATACTGGAAAAAGTGACGGACATCGAAAAAAGCTGCAATAATATAACAAAACAAGAAGACATATAAAAACTAAAAACCGAAATACTGGCAAAGATAAAAATGAAGCGTGAACAGTCAAATGCGCCTAGCTTCTCAGAAATTGTGAAAGATCAAATCAAAAATAAAAGCAATATTAAAATACCCTTGCAATCCTATGTCGCAAGTGTCATAATCAAGCCAAAAAAGACCAGTCTGCTGAAATAACAAAGCAAGAAGTCAAAATCTGTATAAACCCAACAAAAGTTGGAATCCCAATAAAAAGTATAAAAACAATCTCAAAGGGAGGAGTAATTATAAAAACTAGCGACAATAAAGCCGCGGAAACTCTTATGGCCGAGGCAATAGGAAAGCTTAATACAGAAAACTACCAAGCATATATTACTAAACCTCAACAACCAAAAATTAAAATATTAGGTGTAGACAAAAAATATGAAGAATCAGAACTATTTGAGGAATTGATGATGCAAAACCAATTCATAACGGAAGAAGATCAAATTAAAATTCAATACTCTGTTCAATCAAAAAAAACCAACAAGTGGATAATTATCATTGAAACCAAGGGAAATACTTTTAGAAAAATTATGAATGCTGGTGCAATCAACATTGGTTGGATAAGCTGTAAAGTAGTGGAAGATTTGTATATAAAAACAGTGCTTTTCTTGTTATGGATTTGGCCACAAAAAACAAGATTGTAAGCGAAGTCCAGTATGTCCACAATGTACGGGAGAACATGAAACAAAACATTGCAAGGAAAAATCCTTTTTGTGCACAAATTGTGAATATACAAACAAAAATTACAACGAAAGTCTAGAAACCGCCCACTCTGCAACTAGTGACGAATGCGAACTATTACAAAGAAGAAAGCAAAAGGCTAGGGAACAAATCAACTATAATATAGAGTAAGATTGTTTATGGATCAGTTCATCAGAGATTTTGAAAACGAAGACAAAAAAACCTACACAGTTGAAGACAACAAAAAATGCAACATATAAAAAAACACTTAAAACAAACAAGAAAAAAAGAAACGAGTGGGTGACAGAAGGCCTCCTACAATCAATCCACGAAAAACAAAGACTTTTCATATATTACAAGTACAATAAAAATGATAACGAAGCAAGAAATAAGTATATAACCTACAACAACAAGTTAAACACATTAATAAGAGAAGTGAAAAACAACTATTTTAGGGAAAGAATACAAAAGAGCGAAAACAGTAAGCAAATATGGAACACAATCAACTCCTTGCTATCGCCGATAAATACCATAAAGGGGATAAAACAAATAAAAAATTCTGAAGGTACACTAACAAATGACCCCATGGAAATAGCCAATATCTTCAATAGACACTACATAAATGTAAGAAAACTACTTGCTAATAAAATAACTCGCCCTCCTAATCCAACCCACAAACTTGCTCCGAAATGTAATACTAACTCGCTATTCCTAATTCCAACAGACAGTGATGAAGTTAGTAAAATTATCAAACAACTAAAAAATAATAAAGCCCCAGGTTTGGATAGCTTAACGTCAGAAACATTAAAGAATGTAGCTGAAATCATCGCTCAACCCTTAGCAATAGTAATAAACAAAATATTTGAGACGGGAGACTGCCCAAAAGTATTTAAAACGGCAGTTATAAAACCCTTATTTAAAAATGGTGACAAAGAAGTTCCGGAAAATTATAGGCCTATCTCACTGGTGTCTAACATCGCGAAAGTATTCGAAAAGGTGTTAGTACTAAGAGTTAAAGCATTCATAAAGAAATACCAACTAACAGCTGGGGAACAATTTGGTTTCCAAGATGGACTCTCCACACAAGATGCAATAATTACCCTAGTAAACCAGATACAAGAAGGACTTGATGAAGGTAGCCCATGCCTATGTATCTTCATAAACTTAGTCAAGGCGTTTGATACAGTAAACCACAAACTACTACTGTCAGCCCTAAACAACATACGAATTCGAGGGACTGCTAACAAACTCTTCAAATCTTACCTACAAAGCAGAGAACAGTACGTAAAGATAGACAATGTTATTAGTGAGAAGGCAATAGTAGAATGCGGAGTACCACAAGGAACCGTCTTGGGCCCCATATTATTTACAATATACTGCCTTCGAAAGGGAAAGTCCTCGCCTTCGCTGACGACACCGCCATTTTCTATAAAGGAAACACTTGGGAAGACCTAAAACATGAGTCTGAAATGGATATGTTGTTAATAAAAAAATGGTTTGACTGGAAATTATTAACAGTTAATTATAAAAAAAACAAATTTATCTCTTTCACCTGCCACAATTACAATCGCCCTCCTTTCAATATCCTAACCATCAAAGATGAGCAGGGACACCAGATAAACGTTGATCATGTCAACCAAATTAAGTACCTAGGGGTTTACATCGATCTTCATCTGAGATGGGAAACCCATATACTTAACCTGGCTAAAAAGCTTCGATGTCTACTGTTTAAATTCAAAATACTAAAACAAGTCCTGGATCTGAAAACCTTAAAAACAGTTTACTTCGCACTCGTAGACTCCTTGCTACAATATGGTATAACAGCATGGGGTACAGCTCCTAAAAACTATTTAAAAATCATTGAATCCTTGCAAAAGAGATTTCTAAAAATTATATTCAACAAACCATTTTTGTACCCAACAAAACAACTATACCTGGACACAAAAATCCTTGACATAAGATTGCTATATTTCAAATGCATCATAAACTACCAATTTAAAAACAAACATAAATTAGAAGATATCGACCATCAGCATAATACCAGAACCAAAAGCAAAAACCACAGCAAATTACACAGAACTGGGAAAAAAGTCGGTCAGAAGTCTGTCAACTTTATTGGGCCAAGGCTATTCAACCTAATCCCCAAAGAAATCAGATCTATAAAACTACTTACGCATTTCAAAAAGAAAATCACGAATTGGATACACAAGATCGGCTCAAAATCATAGCATACGTAGAAAAATACCTCTAAGAAAAGGTTCTCCCAACAACATAAAATCTTTATATTTATGCAATCATAGCTGCTTACACTCATTAACAGGAATTCCTACTCTATAAGATACTTGTTTTCTATTTTATTTTTTTCACTACTCCCCTGGAAATATGTTAAGTTTTTGACAATAAATTAAGAATGTAACATAATTAGATGCGATTTTGTACTTAGAATAATAATTTAATTAAGACCGTAACCATAAAACTATGTAACATAATTAAGTGCAATCTCACATAGACTGATAAGTAGTTACTAAACTGTAGACACCTAAAGAGTGCAATACATAAATTAGTTGTAATCCTAGGAATAAAATAGCTAATAAATTCAATATTGTACCGGATTTTCTTACAAACCTCATGCACAAGCTATGCCTCAGTGAGTATTAATTCAGAGCAATTAAAACATTAAGGCACCAACTTTTTTTCTAGACGTAATCAAAACAAAAATTGTAACCGTAATGAAAACTGTAAATTTTACGAGCATGTTTTAAATAAACCTTATTATTAACTAGACCCAGCTCTGTAATATATCAATAGTATAAAGGTTGCTGAATTAAACCTGTGCTATGCACAATTAAATCTTATATTTGTGATAACAATGGGGCTTTGTTATGTTGTACTTGAGAACAGTTCTTCACCACTTTCATCCAAAACTCACCTTAAATGAATCAATCACTTTCTTTGGAACCTCGTTGCTAAATTTTACAACCCACAAAGACAACATATCTAAGGCATGGCACAAAGTCTTTTCATGTACTTCGATTTCTAGGACTTTAATAAACTGATCAGCTGCTACAGAAGTCAACTGCTGTAAACTACTACCAGAAACTGCATTGTGACTCAAATTTCCTGCACCCTAAAAAGTAGATAAATGTTACAACACCGCTATTACAATTGTATCCAATCTTACTTGTAGAACGCTAATTTTATGCTCAACTACTGTCAGCTTGCCATCTGACCCATGAAAAACTGCAAAAACTTGTTTAATAAGTAATTCTATGGCACCTGAGTCGCTGCACTGCTGTGCCAATCGCTTGCAGGCATCAGCCGATTCCGCTCTAGTTACATTATCTTTTGAATGCAGATTAGCTACAAACAACGACAGTATAAATCAATTCTTTCCCAATTGGAAAGACTTACTTATTAGACTCTTTCCCAAATCTCCTGCATACTGGCTTAAATCGAGGCTAACTCCGGATAAAACAAGCCCAACACATTCTATAATAATTTCCGGATTTCTGAGCATGGCTTTTTGCAGTGCTGGGAGTAGCATGCCTTTAAACTGATCATGGGTGATTTGCTTCAATAGTGGATAGCAAGCTCGCACAATTGCTTTCAAAGGTTTGGTTTTGCAACTTATTAAAGTTTTTATGAAAACATCTAAATGGCCATCCTAATAAATTGCATATTTAATTGAAAGAAAAATCCTTGTTGCACCTTCTTACCACACATTGATCCAACAAGCTGTTATTGTTTGATGAAAGATGTTTGATTAAAGCTGAACCCAAAACAGGTATAAAATAGATCTGTTCAAGGGATTTTAATAAATCAACATACAACTTTTCACTGGCAGGTATAGAGATCCACGAATTATGTAACTAAATCACAACGCTGGAATTAATATCATATGGAACTTTATTCTTAAATGAATTACCATGATGTTTGCTTTTTTGGCATGTTTTTCAACTCCCGATGAAAGAACTGCAGTAAACAATATTGCCTGGATATCCACCAACAGTTTCATGTCATCTTTTATGGCTTCATTATTTTTCCATCCATTGACCATTAGCAGGCAAGACCAATTTAAAGCAGTGAGGGCAGTTTTTGAAGTACTCGTGCTAAAGTATTAAAGATTTTAAAATCCAAACTGAGGCATAATCAGTATTCTTTAGGCTTCATTACATAATAAATAACACTCCAAACTACAATATATAATGCACAACAAGTAAAATTGTTGAATGGTTCATCCATTTAATCAAACATCTATCTTTTTAGATTAAGTTAGCAAGGTTGGTAAAAAAAACAAAATATGTTGCTATATAAATAATCGATCTGTTTTTATGTATGTTGTAATAAGATGTGTCAACCTTGTGTAAGCTTTCTTTGTATAATAAAAGTTATTATTCACTGTGCTACATTAAAAACTCTGAAATAACCAACAGGTTATGGGCCCAGAATAGCAAATTTAGCTGAATGTCAAGTGTTCTAACTTCCTTTTTTGTCTTTGTGTAAATCAAGATGACCACAAATACAGTTCCAGGTGGATATCACTCAATTGAAAAATTGATTGGTGTTAAAAATTATGGTACGTGGAAGTTTCAAATGAAATTACTACTCATTGAACATGGATTATGGAGTTTGATCGATTCTGGCTCATCAAATGTGC
>JABXWE010000429.1:0-16373 GCA_014611495.1 Limonius californicus | reverse complement strand
AGTTGTATTATTGTAAATAAAAACAAAAAAGAAATTCTCGACTAATTAATCACCCTGTATTTATTAACTCTGGGGAGGAGGTATAGAAATGATGTAAAAAGAATAATTATTCCTCAGTGTACTGTTGAAAATGGCCTCGTTTGAAATGATTCGTGAACCCTGCAGGCTAAATTCTTTTACAAATTGGCCATGTAAATACATGAAAGCTAGCGACTTGGCTCGTGCAGGGTTTTACTATACTAAAAAATACTACTATGCCACCTGCGGGTGGGAAAATTTATGGCGCGCCATAAATTTTCCCCGGAAGTGGGGCCGTGGGAACCGGAAGTGGGGGCGTGGGAACAGGAAGTAATTTATGGGTGTGGTTACTTTTGGGAAGCACTGTATATATACGCAGCTAATAGATCGCGAAAACTTTTTGGCGTCTCGACGCCGCTGCCCTTCACAGTGAGGAGCAGAGGGCGGCGCGATAGCGCCGCGCGTAGTGCTTCCCAAAAGTAACCACACCCATAAATTACTTCCTGTTCCCACGCCCCCACTTCCGGTTCCCACGGCCCCACTTCCGGGGAAAATTTATGGCGCGCCATAAATTTTCCCACCCGCAGGTGGCATAGTAGTATTTTTTAGTATAGTAAAACCCTGCACGAGCCAAGTCGCTAGCTTTCATGTATTTACATGGCCAATTTGTAAAAGAATTTAGCCTGCAGGGTTCACGAATCATTTCAAACGAGGCCATTTTCAACAGTACACTGAGGAATAATTATTCTTTTTACATCATTTCTATACCTCCTCCCCAGAGTTAATAAATACAGGGTGATTAATTAGTCGAGAATTTCTTTTTTGTTTTTATTTACAATAATACAACTGAATTGTGGGTTTATATATTTATTATTCTCTTCTTAGGGTGCTTTGTCTCTTACGAGACGTAGCGATCTTCTCTCCTATGCCTGTGTTGCGCGTTTAGAGTGCCACAGACATAGAGGACCTACAGCTTAACGTGGGCTCCGAACCACGGGAAGTGTAAACACTTCTACTCCAGAGAAGATTTACTAGGCAGAATACCTCGCTGGTTTGCCATTGCCTTGCGAGGGAGAACGGCCGTTAAAAATCCGATGTTAAGGTACTGGGAATTGAACCCAGGACCTTCCGCGTAGAAGTCTAACGCGCTAACCTCTAGCCTACGGCCGCCTCATATTTATTATTACTAATACTAAAAACACTTATTCTAAAAGTGGTGCCCCCATTGCCTGATTCCGTCCGTCCTGGTGCCACGATTCGCTCCTCATCTCGTTCAGGAGGGCCTCCGCGTTCGGGGACATCTGCAAGCAGCTAATGTTGGCGAACAGGAAGGAAATGGCAGCGGTGTTTATCGGCTTCTTTAAATCAAACAAGCTAAAGAGAGGAACCCTAAAGCACTCTTGGCACCAGTACTTTTGATCTTGTACGATTGCCAAGCCCTCGCTTACTTTAGAGTATGACTTTAGCTCGCTTGAATAGCCCGTTTGCGCGTTGTCAAAGGATAAGGAACACGCGCCGCACACCTTGCTGGTCGAGCCGTTCGCCCTACGTACGGCAAAAAAGCTGAATTGTACCAGGCCCGTTTGCGGTAGCCAGCGACACGGTCGACCTGCCCAGTGCAGCACCGCCAGACGGATCTCGTCCTCGAAAGCTTTGTCCCAATTGAAGACGATTTCCCGGCCCTCGAGGAGCCTCTCCATCCAGCTCGGCTGCTCCTCTCTCGCCTTCTCGTGTACCGTCATCAGCCAGTTGTCTATAAATTTTTTCCGCAACACGGCAGGTAGCACGGCAGGATCTTTTAACACCCGACTCAGAGGAACGTGCGTGCATGCTTTCATTAAAGCGTGGTGAAGCAACCTGCGAGCGTTGCGTCGTCTTTTAATCCAGCCGCTTGACATTCTCAGGCGTTTAGAACGGTGTTATATTTTGTTTAAATTTGTCAGTTATATATACCCGCATTCCAAACTGATATGAGGTCTACGGGTTCAACAAAACGTCAGCTTCTCTGATTGTGATCAATACAGCAACCTCACTACGTAACTGTTTTTGTCTTCCCGACGCGTGGTAACGGGAGGCACCACAAGGGTGGATTTCTCCGCAAATACCGGCTGCTTGTGATAGACCCCCGAAGAATTACATTTCAGCGGCAAACCGCCTCTTTAATAATTACTGACAAAGGCCTTCCTGCTCTTAGCAGCACGGCATCTCCGTGCATCTGTGCGCGGAGAGCAGATGACCGCATACTTTCAAATCATTTTGCGACTCTGAAAAGAGCCTTTTTATAAGGAAACCTAATTTTCCTTGTCGCACTCATATCGCCGGTAAAACTTGCATTTTACGTTCATTACATCCAACATGGCGTTATCCGCCGCGTCTATTATATCCCATTTTGTACGGGGATTTTCGGCGGAAAACGCACCCAGATCTATACATTTCAACTGATGGTGCCGAACGAGGTACCATAAACGCCTGCCGGGATAGACGAGCTTTACATCCCACCAATCCTTAAATGGTCCCCTTCCGATCCTCTTCCTCGCAACCATCAAGTCTGTAGGGTTCAACATTCGACATTCATAGCCGGGGAACGACGTTCCTCAGGTTAAGACGACCCCGGGGATTATCTAAAATAAATCGTCTTATAGACTGGTCCGTCATTGCGCTCTGTCTGATGCAAAATATTGTTTCTGCAATTATTGTTAAATTCACACCCGCATATGAACAAGTTCCCTTATCGAGCACGTCACTCGAGAGGTTAACAGGTCGCAGACTGATTTCCTCGTGACTGTCTCTTAAGTAAATATGTTCTCGCATAGTGTAACATAGCAGTGATATCGCATCAGCCACTCTATCCCCAGCGAGAGGTCAGGAGGCCGCAGACTGTTTTTCGCGTGATACTCTCGCAACTATACAAGTTGCCCAAAATAGGAGCACATATTGTAATACAATAGGGATATTGCATCAGCCGCGCTCGCGCTAACCGTACAGGCGTCAACTTGTCGGACTCGAGAGCATATCATATCCGTGAAAGGTCGAAGGTCACGGTGTACGGCGGGTTGCATACCCACTACCTACCTACCTACCACTTTCGAGAACAAACAAGCTGACGCATGCTTGACCTTCTGCGGCCTGTGAGAAAACAACCAGTTGCTGCTGTCAACATTGACGTATGTTGCTAAGCGCGAGAAAGCACAAACATATAACGACTGCCTGTTGGGGGGACGGCAGCACCTGAGATTACCACCGAAGAAGACTCCCCCCAGGTCCACTACTGCCACCGAATTGACCTGTATGCATGACGAGTACAATCGCATACTGTCATTTGCATCTTGTCCTGCATATTGATGCTATAGCCAGGGCTGGGTTTTTCTACTCCGGTGATAACGACTTTTGGGTGCGGTGTCCCTTCTGCAAACTCTACTCGTCGCTAGATCTTGCTTCAGTGGGTCAAAACATATGGGACTTACATAGACTCTTTTCTCCAGACTGTTCGTTTCTAACAGAAATAAATTGCTCAAATATACCATTCAACGGGCCACGCTTAAACGATTTCAGCATGACGGGCGACTATAATATTGAAATTCGACCTAACAGCTTCCCTGAACGAGACATGCCCACATTGCTTCACCTCGATAAACGTTACCTTCTCCCGGATGGAATCGCTTCGTTACCTTTGGGGCATTACAACATACCACAGTAGCTTCGGTACTTACCAGTTTTTATAAATTAAATGTAGTTGTCTATAGCATTTTTTACAAATTAAACGTGAATTTAATGCTTTTATTATTGAACAAGTTGTTTATCGCATTTTTGTGGATTGATTGCTTTCATTATTGAACAAGTTGTCCGTTATATAACAGACGAGATGCTGGCGTGCCAGTCTGACGCACATGCTGAACCTGTTGCATGCATAAATAGTGGCTCACATTTCGAACTTTATTGCCTCGTTGACCTTTTGTGTGAATAATAGTGGTTGGCATTTCGAGCGGGATACTGACGTTATTGCCTCGTTGACCTTTTGCATGCATAACAACAACAAGTGACTAATGCAATACTTCTGGATTCTGGTGTGACTTTCAAATAGGAGAAAGGATGCTGACGCCATTGCCTCACCTGTGTGTTGCTAACAAACAAACACTTGGGAAGGAGGAGCCGCCCAGTATATTAGTAGGCACGACTCCAGCAAACCACCATCATGGCATCAGAGATTACCGCCTGGGGCGTAGCATCCACTGACATCTTTACAAGTATGTATAGCGAATATGCACGCATTATGTCATTTGCACGTTGGTCTGCTAACATTGATGTCAACCCCGTGGCCCTAGCCAAGGAGGGGTTTTTCCATAAGGAAGATCATGACATGGCAGACGCTTACATCCGGTGCCCCTTCTGTGCACTCTGCCTATTTCCACCCTTTAGTAGTAATTTGGGTTTGTTCAACGTGCGGGAGAGGCACGTAACAATTTCATAGTACTGCTCCTTTTGCACCCCTGCCACCCCATATCCCTGCTCTACGTAGTCCGCATTGGAGGCTGGGAGATCTTCTGGTGGAAACCCACATATTTTGCCATGTAGTCATATATGTACCTGTCAGAACTGCATGCGAGTGCTGAGCAGGTGTGCCATACGTCGCACAGATATACTAGCCGCTGTACGAGTATATTTACCTTAACTACATTTCACGGAGCGATTCCACCATAGTGCAACTGCTGAGAGAGAATGGAGGTGTTTGCACAAATGTGAATTTTGGACTTACTGGGTGTATGTAACAGTTTTAGATTGTAGTGTCTGAAGGCCTGAAGGAAACTTTTAATGTTCGTAAAAAATCGTTTAAGTCCATATGCTCCAAACACTGCAATCTACTCAACTTATAACAGGACTCAGCACTTGACCATCAATATTCTCTGATAATTTAGTAGCAAATTTCCGCTAACAATATTTCACAATATTGAAGCACAGCACCATTCTTTCAGGGTAGTTCTCAGCGGGATGTAAATATCTAAATAGTGACACGCTTCCAACTGATGAGCCTTTTCCTCTCCTATATGCTGCGAAACCCTCTTCGCGGTCTGCAAGATTTCTCCTAGTTACATTTATTAACACTGCACACTCAAACTGTTACATGTGCTCGGTCAGCCTAAAATTTGCATGGTCCGCGTACACCACCGTTCTCTCTCAGTAGTTGTGCTATGGTGTGATCTCTCTCGCTAGTTCAGCCATTCCCATTGTATTACGTTTAATAAATGTATGAATTATTATTCTTTAGTATATTTATTTACCATCATTTGCTTACCATCATTAGCATATTAGTATTACTGTTGAAACGGAAAGACGATGTTTAAGCTATTTGACTGTGAAATCCACAAGACACGGTATTCGGTGTTATGTATTTAACACTTATCTTAAGAACTAAGGGTTACTTTTCTTTTGAATTACATATACTTCATGTTCTTTCGATCTAATTAAATTTTGTCAAGTGTCTTTAACTCAAGCAGAAATAGATAAAGAAACAGTTAAAACTGTGTGCATTACACATATCGAGGCCTTACTCTCTAGAAGTTCGTACCACTTTCTACAATCTTGATATTTTTGTAAGTTTGATAAGTGCGAGAGAGAGAGAGAGAGAGGGAGAGAGCGCAGTCTTTGAAATTGCTTAATAATACGCAGTTCTGCAAACATGTCAGATTTGCGGTGTAAGATGCTGGTTGTGCTATAATCCGCAAATTTTAGACTCATTAATATTAATAACAATAATTAATGAAACGATGATCATAATTATCGTACAATTTGTTTGGTGTGTAGTAACAAGCAAAAAAACAAGAAGCTTTTAAAAAGATTTTTTGCTACAAAGGGACAAGGAATCAGGTACAAATACGCGTTAACCTCGACGCCTAACATTCTAATAGTTTAATAATACGTAACTTCCTTCAGATCTGTTTGTCTGTCAGGTTGGCCGAGCGGTCGAAGGCGCTGGATTTAAGTTCCGGTTCTTGAAAGGGAGCATGGGTTCAAATCCCATACCTGACACGTTTTTTTAACTTTTATTGTTATACTTTTTAACCAGTTTAACAGACTCATTACTGCACAAACAAGTTTCCTATGCCACACATAGCACAATTCGATCCAAAAATCACGAAGTATTCACATATAAAATTAAAAAGAAAGCCCTAGATCCTTTCGACGACATTGAAGCATCGCCCACACCGCCAGGGGAGGCGCTGCCATCGTCTCCAGAACCATCACCGCCACCACCCCCTCCAACAGACCCACCAGAAGTACTAAGGGACGAGTTTTTTCTTAATAAATGTACCTTGTGTTATGCTAACGCCTTAGAGCTTGTTTTTTTTTTACCGTGCGGGCACGTATGTGCCTGTCGAAATTGTAACAAATATTTAACACAGTGTGCCGTATGTCGCACGCACATACGTGGCACTCCACGGGTGTATTTACCATAATAAAAAACCGCCTGGCATATTATTGCTGTTATTTTATTTCTCTGTTGCTTCTTAGTAGTATTGTATGCAGCAGTGTGCAGCAGTAGCATGTTCCCGCTACAAAGTGACCGACGTCTGCAGTATATCAAGCTGTCCACCGAACAGTGTCTAAAATACTACAGGGTGCTGGACATTGCTAACCTGCAACGATGGCACTATGTGTACTGTCCCACCTGTTATTCGCAGAGGGAAGAGCTGCCTGAACGATTCATAATCGCTTCGAGTCACCACCATGCATCTTTGACCTATCAGTGCGATGGGTGCAATTCCTCGATGGTGGCCGGTAATTCCATGACGCACTGCCACCTTCCACAGGAAACAGTCGTTATTAATTGGAAGCATGTATAAATTTTATATTTTCTGTATCTGTATACACTGTCTGTACATTCAATAAATATTTGCAGCAGCAAACTTAATAAATTTGTATTCAGTTTCATACTTTCAAATTTTTCTAAGTCCAGACCTTAACAATCCTTAAAATGTCAAATATCTCCGAAACGGGTGGAAATTTCTGGAAAATAAACGAAAAAATACCCCCTCCAACCCCACGTCGTCATATGCATCCCTCTACAACATACATAAAGTACACACACCCCCCTCTCACCACCTCAACCCCCATTGTACCTATACTAGTTAATAGTTACTATTCTTTAATTTTATTTCAAATTTTTTTAAGTCCAAACCTTAAAACAACATTAAAATGTCAAATATCTCCGAAACGAGTGGAAATTTGGGGAAAATAAACGAAAAAATACCCCCTCCAACCCGCTGTCGTCATATGCATCCCTCTACAACATACAAAAAGTACACACACCCCCCTCTCACCCCCATCCCCCCCGCGTCGTACCCCTAGTTGGTTATTATTCTTTTGGCTACTACTACCTACTATTACATTATTATTATTTTAGGTAATAGTTTAATTATTCATCAATTCACCACCAGCTTAAGCAAGCTATCCGGCGCGGGGAGCGGGGATAGCAGATATCAAATTGCTTCCCGCCTATATTTGAAATCTTATAGCTGCCACTGCCGCTGCATGATTATGAACACAGCGCGCGCGCGCACGCACTCCACCATACATCCATGCTGCATACATACACAACCGGTTGGTTGCTTGGTTGGTCGGTTGGTTGCATACTCTCGCGACGCTTTCAGGGACATATATACCACTTACTACACTCCTATATCAACAAGCCTCGGTGGCTGCGAGCAAATCATATCTGCTTCGTAATACAACGGTCCTCGGGTCGAATCCCCACGTATTTATAAAAAAGTACGGCGGGTTGCATACCCATCTGCTCTACCGACTGAACAAGCACAGAACATATACCACTTGCTACACTACGATATCAACAAGCCTCGGTGGCTGCGAGCGGATCATCTCTGCTTCGTACTACAACGGTCCACGGGTCGAATCCCCACGTATTTATAAAAAAGTACGGCGGGTTGCCAGTTAGCAAAGATAACTGACAGTGGTTAGCTCATTTTAGATCAAAAAATGTAGGTGTAGATATAAAACAAGGGCTTTTATGAATTATACAGAAAGGGGTGTAAAATCCTTTAATTTTTTCCATCGTTTTTGTAATAGATAATAAATTTGTTGATGTTTGTTAAAGTGTAAAATTGATTTAACTTTATGGTTACACATTTAGTACGTGCAATGTTATGTATTATTAACTTTTACAGTACTACTAAAGGTATAGTCAAGCATTTAGATTTATTCAGGCATTAGATAGCTTGTATAAATGGTCATAGAATTCTGAATTTGTGTTGTTTATTCTTACAAATTATTAGTATATTAGAAAAATTGTTATTTACTTAACACAAGTTTTGCATAATGAAATATATTGTATAAAATGTAACCAAAGTTTAACTAAACTGTTTAATCGGGAAGTTACTTGATAAGTGTTCTGATTATATCCTTTTATATCAATAAACATTGTATAAACATTTTAATAAATTTTAATGAATTTATTGTGTTATACGTATTATACCTTAGAAATCCCGTTCCGAGAATATTTCTTATTTAACATTTCTAACTTCATATAAACATACTTTCTCGTTTTCAAAACACTTAGTAAACGTATTTATAACCTAATTTCAATTTCACTTAGACCTAAAATAAACATTCTATAAAGGTACTTTGACGGTTTTTAAAACGTTCACTAAACGAATTTGAAACCTGAACCGAACGTTTCATAAACCAATGTTAAACATATCTAAAGCATTTAGAAAACCTTATCTAAGCGTCCTGGAAACGGACTTGGAAATTTTTAAAACGTTTAGTAAGCGCGTGTAAGATACAAACTCAACATCACACAAACCTGTATTAAACGTATTTAAAGCATATACAACACCCTTTCTAAAGGTTTAATAAACGTAGTTTTAGGATTTTAAAATGTTCAGTAAACGCTTGTAAAACATAATTTCAACTACATATAGACCTACGTATATTAAACGTATTTTAAGCATTTACAAAACCCTGTAAATATAAAATTTAAAAACGTCGAGCAAACCATTTAGAAACGTTTTTTTAGTTAAATAAAAGTTAAAAATTAAACAAGAAACACACGCTTTAAATACATTTACTAAACATATGTAAAAATACGTTTCAAAGTAAACGTATTGTGTTACGGTCCAAAAAAGTTTTACGTTACGGCGCCAAATTTGTTACGGGCCAACTCTCGCTACGCGAATTATGGGACAAAGAAAATCGCACGTTGGCGTGCTAAGAAATTTTCGGTACAGCCAAACGCGCTTTTCTTGGACCCGCAAACAAAAAAAAGATGGTAAAGGCCAGCGGCTTGCTCAGAGGAGTAGGGGGAGTTCGCTAAAAAAATCGCTTATAGAGAAAATGCTTAAAGTTGTATACAGGATGCGTCGAAATAAGTGGGCGCCACCTTCCAAAATCCAGCTGGTTTTGTAGGTCCTCGCGGAAGGTCGAGAAACCAGCAGCTCACGTGAATGGAACCTACCTTTACTTGTGCCTTCGCCTGTATAATTAAAGCTTGCAAAATCCTTACACAGCAAGTACAAAAGACACAATAAGACACAGTAAACTTTAAAACACATATAATGATATGAATATTGGTAAAAAAATATGAAAGTTTAACACCAAAAATCCGAATTACAGGATCTTAATTCTTGAGCACTCGGAGAATAAAACTTGCCGTCGTTGACACACAATATTTATGTTAAAATGACTGTGTGGGTCAAAGGCGTAAAGTTTACAGGAAATGATAGCCTAAAATTAGCGTCGGTATATAATTAATGCAAAACAAACAGTGGCTTCAGGTCACTGTTAATATTTTTTTATCGATGTAACAACAAAGTCGATACGTTTGAATTTTGCAAGATACGCGTGCCAAGCCGAAAGTTACTTTCCACAAGCACAAAACTTGGTAGTTTTTACCTTTCGTGGATGAGAAGGCTTCGCACAAGATCAAGGTGTCGAATCCATGTAGAAACGGGAAGAAAGGAGTGGTTGATCCTGGGAGATGTTGACTTCGGCGATGCCAGACAGGGCTATATCCGAATAATCGAGGAGATAAACCCCCTGAGCGGCTCTATTTGATGGGGGCAAACTGCTGTCAACGATGTCAGGTGATGGGCAGACAAGCGAAATTCTCGAGAACGACGGAACGAACCCAAAACCAGGCACAGCACTTGTACGATTTATTTATTTGTTTATTTCCCTTTAACCTCACAAAGATCCGAACTAAGTTCGCAGGAACAATTATAAACTTTAATTGTCCAAAACCAAGGCGTATCTTTTTGCTATCGCTAAAATCTTTATCCGACGGTTCAGTCGATTAACGTTTGCCCTGTAGCAAACAAAAAAAACGGTAACATAATACGATAGCCCACGCCGCGAGGAAAAGGAGAAAAAAAACGATCTGCCGGTTCACCCTCTACTCTCGAAAGTCTGACTTTCACTCACTTCACTTAAAAAAACATTTACGGCCCTCGATGGATGGTAATTTCGAGAACCGGAGTTCACAAGACTCGGACGTGAACTGCACTCGAAATGCAATGGGAATCAGCACCCCCCTCAAAAGATTGCACAACATGACGAAACCTTACGAAATGTTCCAGAAAAGAATTTGTTTTTGACGCTCGGAATTCCAGGGAGCGTTCAAGGTCTCGCGCGAGAAAAGCAAGCTTGCGACTTCACACAAAGGGACTATTGATACATTCCGAACTTCGACAGACAAAACAAAAGACCGAAAATAGTAACCCAAAATAAGAATTTAATTAAACAGCGATACTAATGCCTACGAAGCGGCAAAGAAATTACGGAACTACCAAAGTGTGCGGCAAATTTAAAAATCACATAACAATTGCAGACGCATTATATACATTGAGCATCTCCAGCTTGGTTTAGAAAATAACGTTTTAAAAACTATATTTCAACGGACACCTGAACCTTTTATAAACGTTTGAACGTTGACAACTAAACGACTAGGAAACGTAGTATATACGTTTTTTACGTTTGTTGTGTTACCTGGGAATAAATCAACGGAAATGACCGTTCGGCTAACACAGGAAGGAGGAACGTTTCGCGAAAAACGCTTACAGGAGAAATTCTTGATTGTAACAGTGTACAGGATAAGTAAAAACAAGTGGCTACCCTTCCATGTCACAGTTAAGTGAAGATCCTCGTGAAAGACTAGAGTACCAACCGATTACAGGGAATCGAATTTAACATATTGTGCTTCCTCCTTACCTGATCTTGTTTACAAAATGAATGCAAAAAAAAAGGCAAATAACAAGTCATCAATTTTTAAACATTGGACATATAATATATTCAATAAAAAGGTATATATAGTTACAAACTAAAATATGCAAACAAAGGCCAGAGTCGGTCTAGCTGTAAATTATATATAGAAAAAGGGGTTTGTGACGTCCGAATTTGAAGCTGCCGCAGCTATTGACTGTGACAGTTACGGTAAGTAAAGAAATAAGCGCGAAGTCAGTATCAGTTAGGTTTGAAAATCAAGTACTTACAATTAGTTATTAAAATACTTACTGATTAGCAACAGCAGAATGCTTTATTTCTTGAAAATACAGCTAATTATATTTTCCCTAAAACGAAGTACTTTCTAAACAAGTACATAATGCTGACAATCTCCATTAATAACTGTAAATATAAATAGTTTTTACCTTAATTCGGCGATAAAGTTGAAGACAGCACAAGAAAGTTTTTTTTCTTTACTGATGGGTTCCCCTCGGCGAATGAAGAGACGATAAGACAGCAGCCCGTTTGACGTCACTAGCAATCGCAACAAGTAACAAAGGACTAGTGTTACACCATATTTATTATAATGTGCAATAAGAATATCGATCGTTTTCGTCAGATCGCAACAAACTGATCAAAAAGACTCTTCAGCTAGCTTATGGAGGGGTGGTTCACTTGGTTGTTGTAATATACAGGGTTACTCAAAAAAAAGCGGACGACACCCTCTCAAGTGACAGCTAAATGAAGATCCTCGTGAAAGGGCCGAGGACCGGCAGCTTAAAGGGAATCGACTTACCTTATATTACTTCTTCCGGAATACTTTTTACAAAATATGCAAAAGAAAAATACACAAAAATAACTAGTCACGAATTTTGAATAATGATTATAAATGTATATTGAAAAACATACGAAATAATTAGGACAATTACCAACAGAAAAAGGAAACGTTTAAAATAGAACCAATCGATACTGTTATAGATTATGTACCTAAAGTTAATAGGTAAACACAACAATGTTCTCTTTTCGTATTCTTACGTGTTGGACGCCCTCAGTTGGACGATGGTAGGGCATGCGACGGCGGCGGCACACAACAGGGTACAATGGACTGGGTTACGACAGATTATGCAATATTGTGTAATTAGACTTTTCTTTGGAAACCGGCGAATCGGATGTTTTGAAACAGCCAACAACGAAGATCACAGGCACAGAGTTTTGTTAAAACGCCGATAAAGTTAATGGGGCGAACGAGTGTTAATTTTTATCCACACAAAGCGAGGCGAGAAAACGACACCGTTTCTCCCCAATATTATTGATTCCTGTTTGTATTCAATCCGACTATTGTCGATTTTTAAAACGGTAAGAACTAAAACTTTAAATAAATTACAGGATCAATTATGAACCCCCAAACTCTAAATAGCATTCCTCATCAATGCAGGGTTGTCAAGCCAACTGTTCTTTTTAAGGGTCTAAATTGAAAATAGCCAGCCGTACAGTACTCAAAATTAACCGAAATACGTGCTACTCAGGGGCATGATTCCATTAATTTTTTCGCCGATGCAGACCAAACACACTTCAGTCATAATGTTTCGGGATAAACAAATATGACCTAAAATGCTTCACTTAGGAATTGCAATAAAGAAATCAATTTAACAATTCTTTGATTTGAAAGGAAATCAGACGAACGTCACAATAATTCTTCCGGATAAATGACGAACTAATTGTTTTAAGTCACCCAGAGACGATGAACAGAAGCACACGGGTTTTGTTAAAACGGCGAATCGCCGCGGAAACGAGGTAATGCGGTTAATAATTATTCATTCAAACAAAAAACTATGCGGAGCTTTTCGCTAAATTATAGATTCCTGTGTGTATTTAATCTGACTTTATTGTAGATATTTATTTACGGGAATCGGTAGAATTTTAATTACAGGAACAATCTGAAAGAAGAAGCGCCTGCCCACTTCAAAGTCCTAGGCTCTACTGTTTTTATTTGAAGAAGGTTCAAACAACCCAAGCGGTACAGATTCTCAGAAGCGAGCACGAAACATGTAATGAAATATTTTCAACAATGCTGACATAATAATGCATACACCAGGAGTAATATTCGGGGTAACAAGTAGATAGCGTAAGATGCTCTATTTAGGTATTAAAGTCAAGAAGTGAATTTAACGATACTTTAAATTAAAATAAATGTTACATTTCTTTTTGTTCAGTAATACTATAAATGCTCACCACAATCATGTATAATTGCTTATTGATTGGTTTATCAAGGAAACCGATAAGTTCTTAACTAGTCAAGTATGTATACTCAATATAATAATGACCAAAAAATTGATATCTTCACTAATACTTTAGATTTGTGATTATTAAGAGAGTTCCATAGAATTTGAAACAAAAATATTGTTTTACTACCATTCCGCTTTTTTGACGGGACGCTGAATTTTATTTGAAGTGTTATAAGTGCTTGAAGCTAGTGATAAAATAGTACAGCGAGATCGAAAGTCACTGAGGGGCACAGGACCTCGATGAACCCCATTATTAGCAACCTTCCTTGTTTTCCCAAATTGGTTGTTTATTATTACTTACATCCTCATTGTATTGTAAAAGTGCTTGCGCATTTTGTCTGTAAACTGTCATTGTTATCACTTCCGTTTCGTGTATTCCTTGTTCCTGTTTTTGTAAACTTAACGTAATAACAGTTTGTTTTAAAGCTGAAAGTCGCAGTAAGTCGCTCTATGCCAGACAATGGTGTTTGCAGAAGTGCAGGACAAATACATTTTAGAAGCTTGTCTTCGACTCGGAGAAGAAGACCAAAACCGTGTTCTGCAGCACTCCTGTCGTTCTTGCTTCAATCAGTTCCAAGAGCAAATTCACGGCGGAGCAGAGTTCTATGATATTTTCAGTATACACGTACATTGTATACCACGAAACAGCCATCCTGGGTAACAGAAAGTCTAAGTGCAGGGCATCTGTGCTTGTGAAATACACTGCAAGGATGTTAAACAGAGGATGGAGTCTCAACAAAGCATTAACATATTTGTCGCGTAAAACAGATAATGAGCATAATGTCGTTTTTGTAACTGCGTTACTGAACATTTACATTTGGTGTTGCAAAGCTTTGTGCACATATACGAAATATCAGTCGTTGAAGAGTTATTGTCAGCAGATTTCGAAAATCGTCATCAATACTGTACATGGTTTAACGAAAACCTTAACAATTATAGCATTATAAATCTGACATTATTCAACGTCGAACCATCATTCTTTCTTAGGGGCTTCCTAAACTCCCAAAACTATTCTACATGGTTAACCTAATATCGTTATAAAAATCAGGAGACTGTATTACATCTCCTTAACATTAGGGTCTGGACTGAGATTCGAGAAGAAGAATATTCAAGTCAATTCTTTAACAAGAATTTAAGACCGGTGGGCCATCAACACCACGATGATGAACTTCAGCTTACGTTCTTCCAACAACATGGTGCTATAGCACACACAGCAAGCACAATGTTAAATTTTTAAGGCATTTTGTGATGACAGAATAGTGAGCAGAGTTTGTTGGCAGCCGCGTTTGCCCGTCTTAACACCTTCCGACTACTTCATGTTCGGACATCTTAAAAATGTTATATATAGAAAGAATTAATACACAATTGAGGAGTTATAGGAGGCCGTACTGGATGCCGTGAATAATATCACACAGAGACGGTTGGCAGTCATTTTAGAAAACATGAAGCACGGAAAAAACATACAGAGGAATAGCAGTGATTTACACAATTGGTCTAAGATCTTGATAAATCTAATAGAAAAATACATACATGGTAAATAAATTGAGGAGCAATCAGGGTTCCGAGCGGATAGGTTCGGTTTTGATATAATTTTCACGTTAAAACTAGTATTAGAGAAACGACATAGAGAAATCCACGTCGCACTAATAGACCGGGAAAAAGCTGAAATAGTGTACCTATGGGACAACTCTAGAAAGGAATGGAAAGTGTCAATATACACCCATCAATAATACAAGCTACAGTGAAACTTTACGAACATAATTACGCAAGAATAAATATAGATAAAAGTTTAACAGCTAAGTTTAGTACAACAAAAGGTCTCAGGCAAGGGTATTATCTGTTCCCTACTCTGTTTAAATTATACCTGTGCCGAGCTCTGTAAAGGTGTCAAAACAATTGTCGTAATATGGGGCGAACTTTATACTTTGCTGATGACTAGGTTGATATTGTGAAGGACAAAGACGACATTAGCTACGTGGTCAGGAAACTACAAGAAGCGTACATGCAAGCGGGTTTAACAATAAACGAAAATAAATGCGAGTATCTAATAACTGGAAACAAAGAAATGGAAAATCTACCACTAGAACACGAACATATGAAAGGAGCAAAACAGTATCAATATTTGGGCGTTATATTCAGCAAGGATATCAACAGCAGTGAAGAAATATCAAATAAACAAAGGCAGAAATATTACCAAATCTATTAATTCCATTTTACGCGACAGAAGCGTAATGAGAACAACCAAGAAAACAATATATAAAACGATGATCCAGAGATTTATTACACAGAGAGCAGAAGCATAAAATGTGAGCAAAATAAATAGAAATACATTTACTTGCCATCGAAATGAGCTACTTATGAAGAAATTATAAGAATAGGTTGTCCAGAATATGAAGTGAAATAATAAGGACGGTGAAGGAAATGGAAGGAGACATTACGGACCAAGTAGAAAGGTGGCAGCTACTATGATGATGAACCAATAAAATGGAAGATACAAGATGGCCAAAAAGGTACTAAAATGAATACCACCAGAAAGGGGAAGACCGAGACATAGTTGGAGAAACGATATAAATGAAGTTATAAGAACAAGAAATTTCGACGAAGAAGTTTGTTTTGATAGCGTTAACTGGAAACAGGGAACAAATAGACCGCGACAACTTAAAAAAATACGCATGTGTATATATATATATATATGTATATATACCCTGTGTCTATAAAGTAACCCCCCCCAACTAATTTTTGAACGACTTGATATTTTACCACAAAATTTGGTGTGCTTTAATGGGAAATTAAATATTATTTTTTAGCCCATGATTAAATTTTCTATCATTTAAAATGGCG
>JABXWE010000428.1:0-74646 GCA_014611495.1 Limonius californicus | reverse complement strand
TATTGTAAAAAAGAATGCTTCTTAAACATGATTTTTGTAGCTCGAAATAAACCGATTAGACTTACCGTAAAACGATTTCTTAATGAGACATGCGAACCAAAAATTTATATTTATTTTTTTAAATACGTCTAAAATTGTTAGATTCTATTGAAATATGATACTTATGCTATTTATAACAGGATACAATCATAGTTATGATATAAAGTTTGTTGCAAATAATAGAGTCTAATAGCTTCCTGTTGGTGCTCATAATAACTCATTATTACTCAGACTTCGCCGACTTTAACAGCTTATTTTGGATTGTATGCAAATTCAAAAATGAATTTAGCAACAATTAAAAGAAACTTTTGCGAAGTCTGCGATGGACAATAGTCAAGTACATTTGTATTAATTTGGACAATATTTTCTGTATTCGAAATAAATGTAAGAAAATATATAACCTCTAAAAACTCCAGTATTAAAAAATACTTTCAAATTTCAGACACGTAGTTAGAAATACATTTGCATAAAGTTGTAATCTTTATAAAAATAGTGAAAATGGAGTAGACCAAGAATGTCAAGACAGACAGAACAGGAAGAACAAGTAACTAGCAACCTAGGAATAGATAGGGCTAAACATTTCAAATATCTAGATACACTAATCAATGAAACGAATGACATAACCGAAGAAATTAATTCCAGAACATGCACAGGTAATAGGGCCTATTTTGCCATGAATGATATTTTCAAATCAAAGCTAATATCAGCATAAACAATAATTAGATTATACAAAAGAGTAATAAGAATCACATATACAGCTGTGAATTATGGACATTAGTAAAAAAGGAGGAACAGCGACTAAGAGTATTCGAAAGGAAAATTCTACGAATGATTTTTGGACCAGTTAAAGACGGAGGAGAGGGGCGAGGGAGATACAACGAAGAAAAAGAAGAAAGTGAGCCAGACGTAGTCAACATCATTAAACGCATGCGAATACAGTGGATAGGATATCTAATAAGAATGACACCCAACAACATAGCCCAGAGCGTATTTAACAGTGTACCAACAATAACTCTACCAAAAGGATGACCACCCACAAGATGGGCAGAGAATGTGTTTCGAGATGTCCAAAAAGTAGACGTACAAAATTGGAGAAGAATTGACAAAAACAGAACAGAATGGAGGAAGATTGTTGAGTCGGTGAAGACCCTTGATGGGTGGTAACAACCGAGAGAGAGAAATGTCATACGCGATTTGTAATAAATTACATTTTGCTATTAGTAAATATTTCTGTAACTCGAAGTAAAATTTCTTAGAAATAATTACGGATTTTTACCCCAACGCTATGATCATATATGGCAGTCTTTCGGTCAATGACCATTTACACATTCAGCGGCGGCATGTCAGTTGAACTTAAATAGTATAGCATTTATTGTACATATCGAACAACGCGTATTTTCCCTTTTTACAATACAATAAAGATTAAACATATATATATATATATAATTTATGAGCTAATTTTGATAACTCGAATTCTCGATAACCCAAATTATCCGCTTACCGATCTTCTACTGTACTTCCAGTTTCGAAAAAATGAAAATTTTGAAATATTTGTGGAATGAGTGATGCGCTACAAATGTTTTAGCTGGAAATGTGAACGTTTACTTAAAAAATATATATATATATATATATATATATATATATATTGCTATACGTTCGGGCCAAAAAAATGTTGCTCCATGTTCGGGCGCCGAAAATTGCTGTGAACGGCGATTCAATAAGTTGTCCCCCGTTGATAGTGTCAAAAATTGCTGTAGTTATTATCCGCCAATCAGCTCAAACACAAAACTGTTCTCTCAGGGAATCACTCGTGGCTTCGACTGCTACAAAATCAGAGAAAAAGAAATGTTCAACAAAAAAAATTTAACAACACGCGCAAATTCGTAAAACCGTCACCTTGCTTCAATGTTTCTGCAACCAGCCCATCCTTTTCAGCTCCACCCCTTTCACTCAACCTTGGCACACCAAAACCACTCTTCACCTGCGACGACTAAAACTTCATTTCGGGTAATGATACTGTATTCTCCGTTTTTTTTTTAATTATATTTCTTTATCTGACATCCACCAATTAAAAATTTTCAAGACTCCCAAAACAAAAACAAAACAACCTTTCTTAATTTTCCTTAACTACCAATCAAAATACAAAGATTATGACATATGGGATAACTATTATGCTGTCAAAACCCATTTTTAAAATATTATAAATTTTCAACAAATAACAATAAAACCTTTAGATAGCACCCCCGGAAATTAGTATCTAAGCCCCCCCATTATAATATCATAGCAATATATATATATATATATATATTACTGTAGTTATTCGCCCTTAAATAATTATAATTATCACCCCACGTTGGTAGCGACAAAAAGTTGCTGCATTTATCAAAGGCATGGTATAAACAAACAACTTACGCAACCAGCTCAAACAAAAACTGTTATCTCAGGGAATTACACGTGGCCTCGTCTCGTACAAAAAAAAATTGAAAAAGTTCAACAAAAAATTAACAACACGCGCAAATTCTTAGAACCGCCACTTTGCTTTAATGTCACCGTAACTAGTTTATCTTTTATCAAACCAATCTTTACACTGAAGTTTAGCACGCTAAAATGCCCCTGGACGGCTATTCATCTGGTATCCAGACTGCATACACCTCCATCTGGTTGGTACAGCTCTCCGTGAACTCCCGGCTTCTCGCTACACATCGTACTTTACCATTATTTACTTGTGACGATTAAAACCACATTTCGTTTAATGATGCTGTACTCTCCTTCTAAATGATACATTTTTTATGACATCCATATTAAAACCCGAAAACAAACCCCCCAAGCAAAAAGAAAACCAAACTTCCTTTTTTAATTTACCTTAACTACCAAGAAAATACAAAGATTATGATAGATGGGAAAACTGTCATGCTGTCAAAACCCATTTCTAAAATATTATTCATTTACACAACAAATCATAATAAAACCTTTAGATGGCACTTTTGCCCAATTAGTATTTAAGCCCCCCATTATAATATCACAGCAATATATACGAAAAAAAAAGGAGTACTGATAAATATTTTCAAAAATCCATAGGGTGTTACAATCAAACAGATTTCATTTCAATGGTTAGTGCAATTCTGTTATGACGTTCTTATCTGGTGACTTTAATTGTATCATAAAAGGTATTTCTTCAGCCGTTTCATATAAAACCGAAATATAAACTCCGTGTAAAAAATAAATACATAAATAATCCAAACTCGGCAGTTTGGCCGCAAAATAAACATATCTTTTTAAGAGCACGCAGAAAGCGCTTATACCTTTATATATAGCAAGCAATAAAGTAACAATAAACTAGAGTTATTAGGAGTTATAAAATATACAGACACGAAGTCGAAAACTTCATTGTCCAACATGATTGTGCTTAATAGAGCTACATAAAATTATAATCTGCTTGTTTTATTGTGTAACCCTAATTATGCAGGTGGCCTATGTTCATATATTACATAAAAATCCCCTACAAATTTATCAGTATATAAACGAATTGGTGCTACGAACTAAAATTTCCGAATACGTTTGGCTAATAACTTCATTGTTTGTTTTTACAATTACAAGGGTATAGTTGGGCGATCTAGTTGGCCTTCCAAATACATGTAATTATAATTTAGAGTTTGTAGAGAAAGTAATGTTAGTAACACCATCAAGCAAAACGCTTGTAATCCTCTTTGATAAAATGAATATTTACATCAGAAGGGTTATTTCCATAACTAATGGCCATCCTATGTACTATTATAAAGTTGAACTGAACCTGCAGTCAGTTATATAAAAAATAAATTAGATTTTCGGATACTGATGTACACGAAGAAACTTTAGAGTTTCCTGCGAAACTGCAGACTTTATTGTATATTAATTATTCAAATATAAAAGTTATAACTTAGATGAGTGTGCTCCGAAGAACCTTGCATTTATTCATTATCCAGCGATTAACCCTACTACGAATATAAATTATGCAATTAGGATACCGGAGCATGAGCTATGTTATCCAAAATTGGGTAAAGATTGATGACTTTCGTAAATACAGGAAGTTGTATCTATCATAGCATATTTTAGTTAATTATCGTGGAAAATTTGCTAGAAGTTACCAAATGTGGTTATAAGTTTTAACAAAATAAAAAGTAAGTAGTCAGAGGTAAATAGAATAATCTATATTTGAGGAAAATAATAAATTTTGAAACAAGATGATATCAAAGTTTCGAGTTTTCACACCATTTTTGTTTCTTGAACCTGATGAATATATTCGAATGATTAATAATCGTTTTTTAATGTTTGCGATTATGTATTTTTCGAATGTAGCTTGAAAGCGTTATGTTTTAGTTTAAATGTAGCTGTATAATAAATTTTAAATTTAATTTTCGAACTAATGAGATTTGCGAGCAGAATTGAGTTTTGGAACCGTCCGTAGGATTTGGGGCTAAGTTAAATATTTGGCAGAAAGCATATTTGGATTACATCCTTTTCTATTTTATGCTCCTCGGCTAGGGTTTGTAAACACGTCTAGATAGATTGGGTCAGGCTGTAGATAGCTTTTTTAGTTAATTATTGACAAACCCATGAAAGACGCCCTAAACTCGAAAACAAGGAGTTATCAATTCGCATCAGAAATGGAAAGTAATTGGATTCAAAGTTGAAGTTCTATTGACTCCTATTATTTAGTTAGGTCTTGGTTGATTTGGTTTGGTTGGAAAAGTAGGATGAAAACGTTGTACATTGAATTATTACCATTGATAAGACTTGAGTATTCCAGTAGGACCTCAAGAAAAAACCTTAAAACACGCAGTAAAAAATAATGGACTCTTTGTTTCTCGATTACAACGGAATTATTTGTTCATTCTAGGCATAACTGTAAACGAAACATTCTATTTGGAGTGTTTTTAGATACCATAATTGTATGGTTAAATGCCATATCATGATAATGCACCTTTTCATACTACTCCGCGATTTCTTTATTTTTTGCTAAATATACTTTGGTACTCCAAGACCTACACTATGCATCTGATCTTTTAGCATACAATTTTTATTTGTTTTGCAAATTGAGTTTTTCTGGGGCAGAAGCGACTGTAGAAGTTGTGACAACATCCTTAAATGAGATTCCAAAGAATTTGATTTCCAGAACTGCTTTGAACAATGGGAAACCAGAAATGATCAGTCATTTTAGATACCCATCTTGAAGATAGTTTTCTAAGACTTTGTACACTATGTGAAGGTTTTCAGTTTTTCGCTTTATTGAAGATTGAGTTGTACAATAAATTTTGAATTGGATTATAGAACTACTGAGATTTGCAAATTTTTTTAAAACTAGTTTTACAGACTAACCGTTAATTTACATCTAATACATTTTAAATTAGGTACTTATCAACTACAGTTTATCCAATGATGTTCTCCAGATGTCTCTGAGATATTTTACGTCACCTTCGCACTTTACTCTGCTTTTCACATGCACGCTACACAAGATCAAATGGTTTGATTCTCCACTCTTCGGATATGATGTTGGTTATCCAGCAGCTGAATAACTCCTACATTTACATGCAGGTGAAGTCTGGCTACATGCTTGCCAGCAAATCTTTTGACCTCTTCCTTGACCGTTGGGATTTTAAAGTCGCGATGTAAGTCAGAGTTGCTAACATACCAAGGGGCATTGACTATACTACGCAACACTTTGTTCTGGAATGTTTGGATGATTTCTATGTTACTATTACTGGCACACCCCCATAGTTGGATGCCATAGAGCCATATTAGTTACAGGATCTGGATGTAGATCAGTATTTTATTATGAACTGACAGCTTAGAATTCCAAAGAGCCAGTAGAGTTGTTTATATTTCAAACCAAGCTTTGCTCTTTTCTATTTACATGCACTTTCCAACGCAGTTTGCCATCAAGAGTAGTAAGATACTTTGCATTCATCTCATAGGCACCGTTTGTACTTGACGTGTAATGATAGTTGTTCTACTAACTTTTTGTTGGTAAAGTCTATGTGAATAGTCTTGAGCTTGTTGAGTTTAGCTTTTGTTTTTCTGGTCTAATTTACTACTGTGTCACTTGCTACTGGAAGTTTCCTGATAGAGTCTTCTTTATCTTGATCAACTACTAAGAGTGCAGTGTCGTTTGCAAATGTAGTTACAGACGTATCTTCCAGAGTTGGCAAGTTACTGGTATATAATAAATAGAGAATGGGACCAAGAACACTTCGTTAAGGCACCCCTTCTTCTATTTCTTTCAGTTTAGAATATCCATCTTCCTATTTTATTCTAAAAAGTCGATCTGTGATATAGAATGTTAAAATTTCTACATATTGCTTTGGGAGCATTCTATCTAATTAGTGTTTCAAACCTTCATGCCATACCTTATCGAAAGCTTGGGCAACATCTAAGTATATTGCAGAGCAGACTTGTTTTCCTTCTAATACTTGATCAATTATATCAGTGATACGATGTACTTAATCGATCGTTGATTGTTTCTGCCGAAAGCCAAACTGGAAATCTGGGATTAAGTTGCCATTTTCTATCAGTACTCCTTTTCTTTTCAGTAATAGTTTATCGAACAATTTTGAAACAGTTAGTAAAAGGGAGATTGGTCTATAAGACTTAACATCGTTAGGTGATTTACCTGGTGTTCGTAACATTATAACTTCTGCAACCTTCCAGTTTGCAGATCCATGTTTTAGTCTAAAAGCTGCGTTGAAGAGGTAAGTCTAGGCAGCTGTTTAAAAATTTCACCGGTGATCAGGTCGTATCCTGGTGCTTTCTTTAGATTAAGATTGGTTTTATCTCCTCGGTCATTTCCTTCGGTGTGGCAAGAGTGATGTTTCCTGATTTTTAGTTCTAAAATACAGGTAAAATAGTTTCATCTTGCATATGATTGGGCATATATCAGCCATGTGTTCTACAAACAAATCTGATTTTTGTTTATTGTCTCTAGTCCATGGTCCCATATCTCTTTTAATAGGAGGTATAGATGGTTTCTTCATCTGCTAGTTCTTTGATCTCAGCCGGGTAGTTTATTTTTTTGGTTACATGAGCAATCTCCTTAGTGTTGTTGTAGGCAGCCGCTTGATCAAGGTGGGTAAATTTTTTAGCTTCTTCTTCCAGTTGTTCGATTGTTCTTAAGTTAATGTTCAAATTGATGTTATTCTGAAGGTCAATTTTAAAACTTTCCCAATTTGACAAGGATAGGTCGAGCTGCTCCTTTAATTATCTTTTTACTCAATGTCAATATGACTGCAAGATATATTGTATGTTGATAGTGTTCTGGTGTTTTGAAATCATATAAAATATTTAGGAGAAACTATATTAGGATTATATTCCTTCCTTTGTTGTGCTCATCGTCCAGCTGGTCTATCAAAAAAGTAGTTAATTAATGATTACCGTTGTTTCGAACATGATGAACATGTATTTTAAGTGTGAAGGTCGTATTTCAAAGATATTCCATGGTTGTACTAGAAAACCAATTTCAATTATCTTATTAGTTGGTTGTGGAACAAATTTGGTAAACTTCCTCCGGCAATTTTGGTGCCTAAAAAAACAGTTGGTACATTACAACATTCTGCTATGTGCAATGTTTGGGAATTGCACCCAGCCACTTGTTAGAATAACACTAAAGCGATCGCTTTGGCTACATTTTTAACATAGCCCGCATATTTTGGTGAACTAAGAACAGCATTGTCAAATACCAAATCAAAAAAGCAGCTATGATTCTTTAGCTGATATAATCCATTGGGACTAAACTATAACCTTTAGTGGTTAATTTTATTTTATTGGATTTAGGTTGGTTATTTGGTCAGAAGTATATGTTGTAGGAATGTCAGAAATTAAAGTTTTCGGTCCAAGTAAAAAGTTAATTGTACTATAACATTTAAATTTGATATGTGAACTAATCAGATCTGCAAAGTGGATTTGAGGCCATGGCAAGAGACTTCGAACAAATTTCTGCATCTTTCCGCTGTTTTCTTTTCAGTTTCGAACACAACTTTCTTTATACTTCTATCTGATGATACCTTTTCATACCTTGTCTCTATCTCCGCCATGGTTTTCTACCATTTGTTTCTTATGTCCAGAGTTTCCATCGCGATAATTTATCGCACTACTTCTTATACTTCTACTGGTGTGACCGCTTTAGTTCCATTTCAAATGCCGCTCTTCTTCTAATCCACTTATTTGTTCGCGTTGTTTTAATGTAAGTAAGTGCTGGAATCTTCCTTATACTAGCCTGTTGATGTACTTTTATTTGTTTATAATTCTGTTAGTAAGCACCCAAGTTTCTGCTACATACGCTGTAGGAGTAAAATCACATTTGGATTTATATCTGTATTGTGTTTAATTTTTCTTTCATTTCGGACAATTTCATCAATTACGAGTTTACCATGATTACTCTTTTCGGATATACCTTATTCACTTTTCTGCCATATGTATTGGGCTCTATCAAATATTAAAATATATTATTAAATTATATTACTATGATTGTTAAATGTTTATTTGTTATTCGGATGCAATTAAATTAATAGATTTGCAATTAAATAATACATCGAAATTATTATTTACAAATGAAAACATAATTGTATTTTGTTCTTTGTTGTCAAAGACAACCTCCCCAAAATATGTTAGAAAACGTCTTCTTATAGAGTTCAGAGAGCATGGTTGTTTTTACAGGTTTTTCTTCTACCACTCTCTTGCAATTTTTATGCCAATTAAACAATTATATTACTCACAACTAGAACTCGGATTTATATGCACTCAAAATATGCAAATATATATGCACTGTAGATAAGCAGAATATGTTTCAAATTAATAAAATATGCATGGTGCATATGCGCATTCGAAACTGATTTATTACTGCACAAACATCGAAAAAATTTTAAAAGCTATATTTTCGTGAAAATATTACATAAATCGTCAAAAATATGTAAATTATACACTAAATTTTCTAAATATGACAAATTTGCACCAAATTGCTGATATATGCATAAATATGCATCAAATTACTGAAGTATACAACATATGCAATTAAAGGTTGGGTCCAATCAGCTCTAATTCACGTAATTCGAATAGAAACGAGAGCATTGCAAAGTCACATCGATATTAAAAGATATGCATTTTGCATATAATCCGAGCTCTACTCTTAACACTGAAGTTTGCCACTCCAGAGTTTTGCCATTTATTTGGTTCATTCTTGCATGATCACTATCTGTTATTAACCTACTAAATCTTACATTTCCTCTATTTCATTACATATTGTATATAATACAAAGGTTGAAGTAAGTAACTTTAAAGTAGCTAGCGAATTTACAAACTACATAGATCACAGAATGTTTGTAAATTATTAAAGACAGATAATATAATTTTATAAATGCCATCTTTACACGTGTTTAGATGCTCGTTTTCTACATTTTAACCAATACTCTAACACGAATTGGTAATATAAAAACAACCGGTGATTGAAAAGATTTATAAAAAATATTGAGTATTAATGGTACCTACATGTTTTCTAATTCTGCCCCAAGCACTGTGGAAATATGAGTTTTGCAAAGTTTGTAATTAGCTTCGTGTTTGTATGGAATATGTTACATCGTGCAATAAGGCCAATCCAATGAAATTGTTACGAATCGTATAAACAAGTACATGAACTATTTAGTAGTACGTAATACAGATGCTGCAACTTTATTGAGCGCTTTGTCTCTTTACGAGGCGTAGCGATTGTCTTTTCTTCACCTGCGTTGCGTGTTTTAAAGTAGCACAGGCATAAACATAGAGGACCTACAGCTTAACGCTCCGCACATTGTACTTTTTAAACTGGTTCCATTGTACTATACTTTTATTAAATAAAAGAAGTAAAACAAGTTATATACCTACAATTAATAATAAGCGAGATATTTGCAATTGAATAATCAGCACTAATGGTTACATATGTTACATACTTAGAATAGGAAGTCATGACCGCTGGCTGCCTATTCTACACTTTGTATGGGGTATAAAGAGTTCTTTAAGAGATGCAATGCTAATACGGTTTTTTTAACGTAATAATTCATTCTACAAAAATCTAGAGGCTTTCATAACGTGTTTTTGAAAAATTCGAAGATCAAATAAAGAGATTATTTAGTTAGAGCATTCAACAAGTATATTGTAGTTAACAAATGGAGAGAATTCGGCCGGTATGACTATAAACGAACTATTCGAAATACAGGGTGGATGCAAACGAATTTATTATGTCTGTCTTCAGCCTCTGACAGAACACATTGAAGAGAAGTAGATGTCGGCGGACAGAACTTTTTAAGGGATTTCATGCCCCTAAAGATGGATCATTTGGAATAGACTGTCAAAATGACGTTTATACAAAATTTGACTGCTTGAAGAGAAAAAATGGTTTATAAGAAGTTGAATACCCAAAAGGTGTTTTATCATAATTTTCCTTAATGGGAGGCAAATAACGACATGTGCACAAATTACGTTGTATAAAAATGGTAAATACCTGTTAATTCATGAATTGTAGGCAGTAGAAACGCATTTAATGTAGATATCGCTAACCTCTCACTGAAGAAGGCATTAATAAGAAGGAATATGGGATGGCAGGAGCATTTTAAGGGATGTAATGCCCATAAGGTAGTTTTCTTATAATTATCCGAAATATGGTGTCAAGATTACGTTCCACAACATTCCACTGCTTGAATAGTAGAGGTGGTTTTCAACCTTTAAATGAAGAAGGCATTAAAGACGATGAAAAGGAGATAGAAGAGTGTTTTAAGAGATGTTAAGTCCATAAGAATAGTCATGCTTAATAATATAGTGTCAAAATGACGTTTACACAAAATTCCACTGTTTGAAGAGTGGAAGTGGTTTTCAACCTTTAAATGAAGAATACGATGAAAAGGAGATAGAAGAGTGTTTTAAGGAATGTTAAGTCCATAAGAATATTCATCCTTAATAAGGTGTCCAAATAACGTTTATACAAAGTTCCACTGCTGGAATAGTGAAAATGGTTTTCAACCTTCAACTGAAGAAGGCATTACAGACGATGAAAAGGATATAGAAGAGCGTTTTAAGGGATGTTAAGCCCATCATGGATAGAAGAACGAAATGCCTATTAATTCAAGAACTGTAGACAGTAGAAGCTCATTCAACACAGTTGTCGCCGACCTCTGACTGGAGAAGGCATTGCGGGGAAAAGGCTGCGGAAATAACTTTCATAATCATCCGCAATATAATGTCAAAATGATGTTTTACAAAATTTTACTGCTTCAAGAGTGGAACGGGTTTTCAACCTTCAACTGAAGAAGGCATTAAAGACGATGAAAAAGAGATAGAAGAGCGTTTTAAGGGATGTTAACCCTATCGATGGATAGGAAAACAAAATGCCTATTAATTCAAGAATTGTAGACAGTAGAAGCGCATTCAACACAGTTGTCGCCGACCTCTGACTGGAGAAGGCATTGCGGGGAAAAGGCTGCGGAAATAACTTTCTATAGAATGTCATGCACATAAGCATAGTGTTATTATAATCATCCGGAATATAATGTCAAAATGACGTTTTCCAAAATTTCACTGCTTCAAGAGTGGAAGTGGTTTTCAACCTTTAACTGAAGAAGGCATTAAAGACGATGAAAAGAAGATAGAAGAGCGTTTTAAGGGATGTTAAGCCTATAAGAATAGTGATCCTTAATACGGTGTCAGAATGACGTTTATGCAAAATTCCACTGCTTGAATAGTGAACGTAGTTTACAGGGGGTTAAACGCCAGCAAGGGTGTTTTTATCATAATTTTTCTAAATGAGTTGCAAATAAAGGTGTGTACACAAGTATTAGGACATTAAACACAGTTGTCGCCAACCTCTGACTGGAGAAGGCATTGAAAGGAAAGAAAGGCCGCAGAATGGACTTTCTAAGGAATGCCGTGTTCATAAGGAGTGTTTTATTATAATCATCCGGAATATGATATCAAAATGATGTTTTGCAAAATTTCATGATAATAGGGATGTATTTTTCATAATTTTCCTAATAGAGGTGCAAATAAAGGTGTGTACACAAGTTTTTGCTGGACAGGAGAGGAAAATCTCTGTTAATTCACGAACTGTAGACTATAGAATCGCATTCAACACAGTTGTCATCGACCTCTGACTGGAGAACTTTGTAGGGAATGTCATGCACATAAGGATAGTTTTATTATAATCATCCGGAATATGATGATAAAATGATGTTTTACAAAATTTCACCACTTGAAGAGTGAAAGTGGTTTTTAAGAAGTTGAATGCCAGTAAAGGTGTATTTATCATAATTTTCCTAAATGAAATGCAAATAAAGGCGTGGACTCAAATTTTCTCTGGATAGGAGTAATAAGTGCTTGTTATTTCAAAAATTGTAGACAGTACAAACACATTCAACATATGTAGTTGTGGCCAACCTTTGACTAAAGAATGCATTGAGAGGGAAAGGGGGTGGAGAGAGCTTGTTGAGGGATGTCACCACTATACTATAGGTTTTAGTACAATAGTAAAAAAGAACATCTGAATGTAGATTTCTACTTTTATTGGTTCCTTCCTGGTACATTTGCAGACTCAGAAATATTGTTATTATTATTATTATTCTATTTCATTATGCAAAACATTTACATTCTTCTTCTATACATTCCCATAACTGCACGTGTGAAATATTATAAATCTATAAATAATTTCTATTAGCCAAAACTTAATGAAACACTTCTATAAAAATATCTGTAAAGTTGAATGCGAATAAAAAAAAGGAAAATTGTTTCGACCATTCAATGTCAGCATTTTAGGTGCGAAGACTGTGTTTGAAAAGTGTTTAACGTTTAACGCGGAGTGTTTGCTAAAAATAAAATCGATGAGGTTTAACAAAAAAGCCCTTTGAATATTTGGGGCAAAGCAAATTTGACAAGTAAAGCTTCCGACGTGATTATCGTGGTTTTTTTAAACACGAGAGGATAAAATTGTTCTCACATAGATTAATTAATGAGTTTACGACACAAAGGGGAGAGTAGTTTAAGCACGCGGTTTCGATAGGTTTTGTTTGCAGTAAGTAATTAATATGTTGGCAGCTAAAGCGGATTCTATTATTTGCATTCGTTAAATTAGGCATCTATGGTGTTGTTTGCGGTGAGGTAAACATAACAAATTAACAATACCCCAAAGGCGATTAAAGGTTCCAATACAGGTGCTCACCTTCGGGCGATTCCTATTATTGGTTACATTATCGGATGCACATCAGTAAACACAGAGTCCAACAATAAAGAGGGGAATAAAAAATTTACCTTTAATTAAAATTTATAACATGGGATAGCCGCATAAATTACGGACTTCCCCCGAACTGAAAGATCATCCGACTGACTGCACATTCGTTGAAATTTTATGAAACGTGTTTTAGAATGCGTTAGGATATTAAAAACTTATACGCGAAAACGGCTACAACGCATCTAAGTGACACGATTTATTCCCATTTTGCAACATTTCTTCTTGAATTATTAACGTCGCAAAATTTACTGTTGATACGTTTACAGGCGGCTCATATTTTTTTACTGTTTGCCGAACCGTACGTTTTATCCAAAATAAATTCGTCTTGCTAAATTTATCCAATTCTTCTAGCACGTTTCACCTATATAAAAAAAACACAAGTAAAGCCCATGCAAATTTGCAAATTTACTCGAATGGAAATATTCACCAGTGGTTTCGGATTTGTTCCTCGCCTCTCGAACATATTGGAAGTAAACAATACGTTGTTTCCAAACAACAGTTTACCTTTAAATAGTTTTCGTGTTCTATAAATATTACATCTACGTTAGACATTCTTCTACACCTGTAAATTATGAGGCGGCATGCAAGGGTGCTTTTACAATATTATGCTGATAAGCATCGTAGCATGCTCGCATTAGTTTGATCGATCTTAATAATTTCCACATACATGTTTACATTTGATTCGGTTGATCTAAATTACATGTGCATTTGTAAGTAGTATAGATCTCTACCTCAGGTAATAGAATTCTAATTTAGCCTCCTATTTCCATGAAACTTCCTCGATAATCCTTCACTATTGAACTAAACCACACCGCTAACATAGCTAACTTAGTCTATCTCTACAAATTCTAAATTATTTATGAGTAGTGTAGGAAAGCCTACTTTTAAAAAGTAGCTAACTAGCTTACAAGGTGTTTATTAAAATTTCTCACTTATTTACACTACAAAATACTTATTAAAATTTGTAGCCAAGTTACGCTACAAGCTATCTATTCTAAACGTAGCTAGCTATGCTATTCTCCTTCTATACTATTATCCTATTTTCAACTAAAAGTAGCTAGTTACACTACAATATACTAATAAAAGTTTGTAGATAAGCCACAAAAAACTTTCTGCAAAGTAGCTAGTTACACTACAAGCTTCTTAGTAACATTTAAAAGATACGATTTAAAAAAAAATTATTTATTAAAATGTAGCTAACTACATTGCAAGCTACTTTTATTTTTAAGTAAGGTACACTACAAGCAACTTTTTGAACTAGTAACTGCTTATACTACTAATTATTCGATTTTACAGTTAAGCTATAAGATAGTTTATCTAGAAATCGCTAGCTGCAGTACGAGATACTCTGAAAATTACACAAGCTAGATATTAATACTTATATTAATACTAACTAACGTAAGCTACAAAGTACTTATTAAAATTTATATCTAAGTTGCGCTACAAACTATCTGTTAAAAAGTAATTAATTACACTACAAGTTACTAATTGAAATTTGTAGCTTGACTACTTTTGCAGCTACTTTTCAACTAAAAGTAGCTAGTTACACTACAATCTGCCGATAAAAATTTGTAGATACGCGACAAGAAACTATTTACAAAGTATCTACCTACACTATAAGCTTCTTAGTAACATTTAAAAGCTACGATTTAAAAAAAAAACTATTAAAATGTAGCTAACTACATTACAAGCTACTTAGTAAAATTTTTAACGAAGATACACTACAAGCAACTTTTTGAACTAGTGACTGCTTATACTACTAATTATTCGAATTTACAGTTAAGCTATAAGATAGTTTTTTTAGAAACCGCTAGCTGCAGTATGAGATATTCTGAAAATTACACAAGCTAGATATTAGTACTTATATTAATACTAGCTAACGTAAGCTCCAAAGTACTTATTAAAATTTATAACTGCACGACAAGCTATTTATTAAAATTTATAACCAAGTAGCGCTACAAACCATCTGTTAAAATGTAATTAATTACACTATAAGCTGCTAATTGAAATTTACAGTTTACCTACTTTTACAGCTACTTTTCAACTAAAAATAGCTAGTTACACTACAATCTGCTGATAAAAATTTGTAGATACGTCACAAGAAACTATTTACAAAGTATCTAGCTACACTATAAACTTCTCAGTAACACTTCGAAGCTATGATTTTTAAAAAAGCTGTTTATTAAAATGTAGCTAACTATATTAAGAGCTACTTATTAAAATTTTTAACTAAAGTACACTATAAGCAACTTTTTGAATAAGTAACGCCTTATACTACTAATTATTCGAATTTACAGCTAAGCTATAAGATAGCTTTTCTAAAAGTCGCTATCGGCAGTATTTGTAACTACACAAGATAGATATTAATACTTGTAGCTAAGGTAAGCTATAAAGTATTTATTGAATTTTCTAACTGCACTATAGGCTATTTATTAAAATTTATATTCAAGTTACTCTATAAACTACTGGTTAAAAAGTAATTAATTACACTACAAGTTACTCATTATAATTTGTAGCTTGAGTACTCCAACAGTTACTTTTCAGCTACTTGTAAATTCTTATTTTACAAGTACCGTCTTAGAGCAGACAACGGTATATTTTCACGTGGACTTACTTATTAAAATTTTTAACTAAGATACACTACAAGCAACTTTCTGAACTAGTAGCTACTTATACTACTACTTATTTGAATTTACAACTGAAACATAAAATAGTTTTTTTAATTGCTAGCTACAGTACAAGGTACTCATGAAAATTTGTAACTACACAAGCTAGTTATTAATCGTTGTAGCTAAGGTAAGCTACAAAGTATTTATTGAATTTTCCTGGCCAGCTATAGCACTTTTCAGCTTTGTTTGCAACGGTTAATTGTCATATAGTAAACGACAAACAGACGCTCCCGGTATTTACCCTGTATATTGAAGTAGTTAAAATAAAGACGACGTTCAATGCATTTAAAAAGCAAATTCACGAACTACGTGGCTAAGCAGCACTTGGGGGGTTGTTAGAGAAATTTCATTTCTCCCCAAGAATTTTCGAATCGGTTTACATCTGCGTTTCCCTAATTTAACTACATGGACTGTTTATTGTTAGGATTTAATCCTAATAAAGTTTTTCGAAGCTCCGATGAATTTATAATTCGCTTCAGAATTGTTTGCGAATTTACGATCCTTACAGGATTAGTGAAAGGTAGATTGGAATAATCATGAGGATGAAATGAATAATCGAACCTTTTAATTATGATAAACCCAGACTTCAGATTTGGAAGGTAAATTTGAATATCCAGGTATTTTCGTCAGAGCTTTGTATTACACCTACACCAAGTGTCTAAGGGGGAGGGGCCAGTTGGCGCCAACATTCTCTCCAGATTTTACCTTTAATATTAAAGGAACGTTGAAAATGAAACAAATTTCGAAACGGAATTTTCATTCAACGGGAGCATTTGTCTTTTATTCATTCTCTATTGAATAAAAGCGAGACAATGATTATGCCACGCTATATTGAAATGATGCCCACTTAACCAGTTTTATATTATATTGAATTTGGAAACAATAATATATAGATTTAATTATATATATATATATATATATATAATAAATAGATTTCGTGTACTAGATACTGTACTACGGCCATGCGAAACGGCTGCTCTAGATTAAAATGTTATATATGACAACGTTGGCTATACAAGGTGGGTTAAAACATAGGCACGAGCAAATATCTTCTTTAGTTTTAGGTTTACACTACTAGATCACATTGCGCGCTAAATTAGGACGTAATAAACAATAATTTTGAATAAAAAAAACTGTATATGTTATCTTCCGTTTCATAAGCACAGATAATTAACCTTTTACAATGATGTGAAACTTAGATATGTTTACTAGAAAGGCAAGCAAAGGTTGTAACGTTGAATATAAGGTTCTACATAGAAATCTATATCAATCAGGACACGGCGCCAGAACAGTTAACAAATGACAATCTAAAAAAGATAGTTTCTTTTAAATAACCACACAAGTACAGTATTTATATATATATATATATATATATATATATATGTGTGTGTGTAGATGCAAAATGGTTTTCTAAGATGATTTTTATAATTAGTAAATGTGTTTTGTTTCATAAAACGTAATATACATAAAGCATATGCTATTGCTGGTTGGTAATTTGTGTAATATTTTATGCATCATCAGAAAACCCCTTCATTTTTCAATCATTATAATAAATATGATGATGATCTTTATTTATGATGTTGTATTTTTTTGTAATAAAGATAAGAGAGTTGACCTCATTGTAATATAGAACCTACAATAATATATATACATATATATATATATATATATTATATTTTTTTTTTATTCAATAAGCAAAAAATATGGCATCATTGTAACAACAACTCGTGTTTCTTCTATAAAAAAAAAATTAAAAATTATAAAAAAAAAAAAAAAAAAAAAAAAAAAAAAAAAAAAAAAAACAAAAAAAAAAATAAAAAATGAAAAAGAAAAAAAAAAAGAAAAAAAAAAAACAACAAAAAAAAAAAAAATAATAAAAAAAAAAAAAAAATAAAAAAAAACTATAAAAAGAAAAAAAAAAAAAAAAAAAAAAAAAAGAGAAAAAAAAAAAAAAAAAATAAAAAAAAACAAAAAAAAGAAGAAAAATAATAAAAAACAATAGAATCATAAAAAGAAAAAAAGAAATAAAAACAAAAATTAAACCTAATAAAATGAATTAAAGTTGATAATAGTTTTATAACTATCGATGCTCATCGAAGTGTACATATATAGGGTGACCCACAACGTAAGGTCACTACTTCGTCTACGTAATCCTTATACTTTACATTCACTATTAAGATAAGATTGTTCAAAATGGCCACCGTTGCTCTCGAGACACATTATGGCTCTTCTTAAGAGAGATCTGGTTCCCCTACGTATCATATTATTGTTATTCCGAATTAGTTCTGCTGCCTCAAAAATGCAACTATTAAGATTTTCAGTAGTCTCTGATGGTGTTTGGTATACCGTATCTTTCATATGGCCCCACAAATAATAATCTAAACAAGTTAGGTCCGGGGATCTCGGGGGCCAGCAGTGCTGTTCTCCTCATCATCTAACAATCCTCCCAAATCATATTCTAGAAAAATTAAATACCTGTCGGCGGTTAAATGGTTCTCAAAAACGAATGGACCAATGAGCATGTTATCAATAATTCCACACCAGATATTCACTGACAACCTATGTTGATAATTTAACACTGTGATTTCGTGTGGATTCTTAAAATCCCAAGTGGGCTGTGCTTTCTGTTCATTAATCCATTCCTTGTACATGTTGCCTCATCCGTGAATAAAAGTCTATTACGTATTTTTCGATTTTGAATAATCCAGCGGCAAAATTACACACGACTAATGAAATCTGTAGGTACGAGGGCTTCAGCAGGCTGGATATGAAATGAATATAAACTAAGACGTTTCAAACTTCTCCGAACTCGCATACGTGCTACTTTAACTTGCGCAGAAACAGGACGAGCAAAGGTACTGGGATTATTATCAATTTCTCGCAGTATGTTGCCCTCATTGTTTAGTACTTATTGTATTGGACCCTCAATCGACGGTTTCAGGAAGGCTCCGTGTTCATGTAGGTGGTTCTGTACGCGTTGGAGAAGTAGTCGGTCTGGTAGTCCCCGATTTGGAAATCTCAACCCGTATTCTCGAGCAGCTGCTACTGAGTTTCTATCACAAAAACCGTACATGTAATGGATATCGGCGTACTCTCACGTTGTAAAAGTAAACATTATCAACAGTTAATAAGCACAAGCAGAGAAATCAACTTTAAGGTGCTTTACTGTTTAACATACAAGTAAATAATATCATTTTCATAGTAATGTAGACAGTTTCTTTAAAGGAAATGACCACTCTTTAGTTTCGTTTTCTTTTCACCTTTCCTACACGGATTGGATTATGGGACACATAAAAATAAATATTGACTTTTCTGGAATTGTGATTATTTAATAAATAATAATTTTAACAGTCTGTATTTTGAAAACGGTTTACTTTAGGGTATAACTTTATTAGAATTGTTAAGTATATTTGGTCTAAAGATTACGTAGCCGAAGTAGTGACTTCACGTCATTAGACACCCTGTATAATTGGGCGTATGGATGTGTGTACGTAGATATTTAAATTTTCTAGAATATCATTTGGGTGGATTGTTAGATGATGTCCCTCTCGGGATCAGACATGGTATGTGGTACAAGCACGGTGGTGCCCCTGCGCAGTTTGTATTATGTGTAAGACAATTTTTGAATCAACGGTTTGAAGGACGTGTAATTGGTAGAGGAGAACAGCACTGCTGGCCCCCAAGATCCCTGGAAGTAACTTGTTTAGATTATTATTTATGGGGCCATATGAAAGATACGGTATACCAAACACCATCAGAGACTATTGAAGATCTTAGTAGTCGCATTTTTGAGGCAGCAGAACTAATTCGGAATAACAATAATATGATACGTAGGGTAACCAGATCTCTCTTAAGAAGAGCCAGAATGTGTCTCGAGAGCAACGGTGGCCATTTTGAACAATCTTTATAGTGAATGTAAAGTAAAATAAAAATAAATATTGACTTTTCTGAAATTGTAATTATTTAATAAATAATAATTCAACACTCTGTATTTTGAAAACGGTGTACTTTAAGGTATAACTTTATTAGAATTATTAAGTATATTTGGTCTAAAGATTATGTACCCGAAGTAGTGATCTCACGTCGTGGGACACCCTGTATATTTGGGAGTATGGATGTGTGTATGTATGCGATACCCACTATGTTGGTAACAGCTACAAACATTTTTTGGTAATTTAATAGCATATTTACAATTTACTCTTACAATTTGAGCAATAAGTAAATTCTGGCCATCGCTATTCTCCTGGATTATTGGTTTAGGTTAGGTTGTAAATAAGGTTCCGCTTAAATCTTCTTGCAACTAATGGTTTGTTTGACATCGGTTCTGCAAGGTCATTTCCGTGTCATGCTAACTTGTGGTTGTATGCGCTTGCAAGTCTCAGGATTCGCTGGTTATCTATGAGATTTTCAGATCGGTGTAGTGTAGTTACTGACATACCATGCGCGTTTACCAATATGCGAAACATCTAGGATTGGAACCTCTGCAATATTTTGGTGTAGATGCCTTTGAGCAACCCCATAGTTGGATCCCATGAATGAATATTACTTTGTATAGAAGTAGCTTGTTTCAGTGGGAAAGTTGTGATCGATTTCCAATTAACCAGTACATTTGTTTGCCTTTTATGTCTAGCCGTTTCCTCTTAGCTTTGATGCGTCTGCTCCATGTGAGTTTTTCTGAGGTATTTTATTTCGGTTTTCATTGGTATTGGGATGTTGTTAAATCTAGTTTGCGGGCATACTGATCGTTTGTTTGTAAAGGTTATTTATGTGATTTGTTCATGGTTGACCGTTATTCTCCATTTATTGGTCCATTCTTGTATTAAGTCAAGGTGGTGTTGTATATGTTCTGCTGTTACTTGTGTGTATCATCTGCCAATATGGCGGTTAGAGTATTTTCTATGGTTCGAGCGTCGGAGGAATACGTCAGGTGTAGCAATGGTCTCAGCACACTGCCTTGCGAAACTGCGATAGTGATTTGATAATAGTCTGATACTTCATTATTTATCTTGACTTGGAAGAACCACTCATCAAGGTGCGATCTTAACACTAGGTAGATCTGGCTTGGGAGATATACTTTGATCGTATATAACAGGCTTTTGTGCCATACCTCGACAAAGGCTTGCTTTATGTCTAGAAATGCCTTTCTTGTATCAAGGATCTCCACTACTTGGGTGATGATCCGGCGACTTTGATGTATTGTCGAACGGTATTCTCGAAATCCGAACTGATAAGGTGAGATTATTTGGTCGATGTCCACTGTTTCCTTAATTCTTGGTAGAAGTCTTTCGAATACTTTTGAAATTAGGGGTAGGAGGCTTAATGGCCTGTAGGATGAAGGTTGGATGGGTGCTTTTCTAGGCTTGGCAATCATTATAATCTGAGCGTACTTCCACTGTATCGGAAAGTAGGTTAGTCTTAGTATGCCGTTGTATATAGTACCGTACGAGGCGTACAATACAAAATAATGTGCATAGCTCTACCAGCAAAATCGTTGCTAATTCGTTTCAATGATACCCTTACATTTTTTTAATTTAATATATTCAATTTTCACTTTGGTTTTCAGCAAATTGAATTGTCACCATTGCTACGCCTATACTAATATTCTCGCGGCAACTTTCGAATTAATTTTTATTCCCTGTCCCTCTTATCAAGGGGTTTAAATTCAACTATAGTCTTTCTCCTCAGACTACACCAATTGTTTTTGCTCTACGAACGGTTATTTAAAGCTTACATTGGACAACAAAAGTTGTTTACAAACTCTGCCAGCGATAATAATTTCTTAATTCTAAAAATATATTACACTGAATAATGCAACTGTAAAACAAACTTTTTTATACCTATTATCCGATGTAATCCTTTGAGTACCCTTTGATATTATTTAAGGCATGGTAAACGCAATGTGAATTGATTCGCCTATTGTCTAATGAATACCCTTGTAGCTACCAGTATTAAATTGCTTATTCGCATAACTATTATCTAAAATTATAAGTGGCTTCATTAAACAGCCATATAGCGTATTTTTGACTCTTTATTTAGTGTGAACAGGAAGTGAACTGGCGCTTTAAACGTGTTTTCTTATGTAAATGTAGTTTTTATAGCTGGATAGTCAAAGACCTTGTCGTTCCTCAAGTACGTTGCTAATCGATGTTTAGCATCTTCGCAAAAACAAACACCCCTCAATGCCCTCTCAAATGACAAACTCCGCTTGTCAATTAAGGCGATCTTGAACCCTTGCTCAAAATCACTCCGAGGAGTACCTGTTACGACGCCCTTCCATTATTGACGACCTTTCGCTGTCCACCATGCAGGTTCCAAAGACTATTGAAGTTTTCATAAATTAGTTTCGGGTTGTATAATCTTAAAAGGAAAAATAAAAATGGAAGTTTTGAATGGTACAGAATTATTGGCTGTCAAAAATATACGAAAATTACATGTTTACGAAAATATCTCTTTGTGGAAAAACAAAAAGTGGCGGATAAATGCGGCGATAAACAAAGTGGCCCCATAGAAACATGACAACGAAATCGATAACAGCTTAGCTTTCAAATCATATAATGCTATCTATATTTTTATTTTTATTAAAATATAAAAAATTACCAAAAAAATATTATTCAGTTAGCCCTACAATCTAATATTGTCAGGTCTGATGATCTTGGTGGCCTGTCGCACATCTGCCGGTATATTCGTTTGCTCCAGAGACAATAGAAAAATTCGTATCTAATACAGTAGAATAATTAAAAAACAGAAAACAACAATTAAGATGATATATCAGCAAATATCAACTATAACCTCAAATGTACATAAAAAATATCGGCGGATACTTTACAGTTACATTAGCTAACAGTGTTTGACTATTTCTAATTTCCGTAGGTTTTAAGAAAAATACATTTTTTCCTAAACAAATGTTTTAGCGGAAATATCTGTTTGACTTTTAGAAACTATGTGTTCGTGCATGTATGGGTGTGTGTGTGTGTGTGTGAGAGTGTGTGTATGTGTGTGTATCTGGGTGTGTAGTCGTCTGCTCTATCACCTATGTTGTACCCCTGCGGGTTTCTATGCATTTTGATTTAAAATTTAATGATATATAATAAACTTACTTTTAAAGGAAAATATAATTTGATGTCATTATTAAGTTATTTTTACATACAGTTGGCAAACACAATAAAAAATATTTAATAACTAGAAGTTGGTAATACTTGCGGTTATAGCAGAAGTATTGATATCTGACTTAAGTTTACATGTAAAACTGTTTACATGCTATAGTACTGTAAGCTCAAAAATCAGGAAGGCTATTTGTTATTTCCAAAGAAATGTGTATGTAGATTATTATCGGGAGTGCGGCAAATGAAAAGTTTTGTCTATTTTTCAACCGGTCTAAATAATGTTTGTATAGGTATGCGACATTCATTAAAAGTATGTTTGCTTTTGTCTCCTTTCCTCTTTAAATGATTTTTTTAACTAAAAAGTTGGCTATATCTCAAAAAACTATTTTAGATAACAGAAAAAGCAGTTTTGAATAGCTCCATTGTAAAAGAAGTAATTAGTATAGAATGAAAAATCAATCACCCTGTGTTTATTTTGATCCGATTACGATCGGAAACCGTAATAAATCCGATTTAGGTTTGCAGCGGCATTGTTTAGGTGTCTGCCTGATAGTATATTTCTGATATTGTTACAATTATTAATGCGGGTAATAGAATAGGTTTGCTCGTTACTAGCTACGGATAGCAAAATTTTCCTAAAAAGTTAAAAAAAACGGCTTATCCCGATTCGTTTTAATATTTTTTATAGATTAATTCGGGCTTATATTTCAACCCCTTTTTTACCCATCACATGCAACTGTATACTACACCACCACAGCTGTCATTCACTTTTAATTAAAATTTCCGGTTTATGGTTGCAAAATGTTTGCAAGTAAATTTTCCGACAGTATTTTCGCCGTCTCGCAATGAGACACCGCCTGAATGGAAGAAGCTGGGTTAGTTAGAAAAAGCGCCCAGGCAACGATGCTTGGAAATGATATATGATTTCAGATCAAAATTATTGGGTACGCCGTGGAAAATTCCAATTCTAACAAATTCCGCTAATGAAATATGAGACAAAAACCTTAAGAGTCTATTATTTCTAAACGGAATGTTTCAATAAATCCGCCAAGGATAGCGTGCCGGCCGTAACTATATAATATAACTTTATTAAAAGACTGTTGAGGCAAGCAATAATTAATACTTTTTAGATTTAGATAAACTCGACATGATTTTGTTTCATTAATGATGAGAGATTGCGGAACAAATATAAAACAATACGGCTTTGCATATACGCGGGACAGAGTAGTTAATTAAGGAGGCATTATGATGTAATTGCCAGTAATATTATAGCAGACACAATACGAGCAGTATATACAAATCATGTTAAGTGGTAGTAAAGTAATTCGCTTTTGTATGTATACTAAATCTTCGCTTCCCAGTTCCAACAATAACCTGATCGAATCATCACTATTTTCGCGAAATTTTGTAATACATTTAAAGACATACGAAGAGTATCGAAATTCGCTCTATACTCTACAGCAGTGGGTCCGAAAGTGGGGATATAAGGTTAGAGGTGTCTTGCCCGCAAGCTTGGGATATTCTTGTATTCAGTATCCATCTATAATTGTCATAACTGCTTCGAATTTCTTTGAGAAACAGTCAATGAGCTGTTGTTTTAAAGTGTTCTAACTAACTTGCATATCTGCAAACATGTGCCCAGAATTTATCATATTATCATCCTTAACTAAGTCTTCCATGAGTTCTTGAATGCACTGGAAATATTCGAACATTTTTTCCAACTGAAGGCGACCAGAACTCAAGTTTCTTTATAAATCCGTTAATTTTGCCCGTGACTGTTATTATGTTAATATCGCGGCCTTGCAAACTGTTATTCTGTTTAAGTGCTCGACAATATCAGCAAGGATAGCTGGTCTAAGAAGCCAAAGGGAACTGGTAAATATGTTCTCGTATTCCGGTTTCGCATCTTGTAGGTACACCGAGAGCTCAGCTTTAAACTGGAAAACACTTTTCAAAACGTTACCTCTGGAAAGCCTTCTTACTTCCGAGTGGTAAAAAAGATTTGCGTATAAAGAATCCATGTCTTCACAAATATTTCGAAAAATACGAGTCTGTAATGCTTTTCCCTTGATGGAATTTACTTTTCAAAACACCATCCGTTTCAAAAGGTAGATATTTTCACACAAGCTCTTCTCGATGTAAAAATACTTGTAACCATGTAGTATTTGGCATTATCTCTTTTAATCTGATAATAAGACCAGATCGATGTTCTGTCATAGCCTTGGCGCCGTCGGCAAGCATAGCTAATATACGTATAGGTACAAATGTTATAAATTGGACACAGTTAGAAATATCCGTGGATTTGCCCATCTGTAATGAGAAGTACTTCTTAATATTTTCAACAACTTGTGTTCGAATATCTTTTGCCATGTCACTTATTCTTCTTTGGATAGTACTATTAGAGGGGCTATTGCTTTCAACTTGTCAGGCTCTTCTTCACCAACAATTATTTGCACCATTTCAACTGCTGCTGCTAAAATCAGATCTTCAGCATATTGGTTTTTACAATGCGAAATGTAGTGATTTTGCATTAGTAGTGGTTACTGACATAAAAGTGGCTTGCTCCTTGTTGAGGGTGTTTATCTTTCTTTCAAAGAATTCCACAGGCTTTTCTTTTTGTGTGAATGTTTGGTATTTAAATGTCGAAATAGCTTTGATAGTTCTATACTTTCTTCCTGACTAGGTGCGCATTGAAGTTTCTCGGAAATAACAGTAAAACCATATCTGAGATATTCATCGCTGTACAATCTATTTTTCTTGTCACTGCCAGAAGCAGAAGATTCTAATGACTGTTTTAAAAATTTCTCAATCTATAGCAAAACAAAAATAGCTCGTACTTAATGTTAAATATTTGTTATCGATTTATTGCACTCAACACACAGTCAGCAGCTCAACACACAATTTTCAAATGATGAGTAATCTCATCACAGTCCGCTGCTTATATAAAGCAAAATGGATTTTCCAGATTATTGCAGTGCCATCTAGCACCCTTCTGAACATGGAGAACAAATAAATAAATTGTGCTACTTGGTAATTAGATGGCGTCAGTTGACTGTTAGACGTTGATTCTGAATGAAATTCAGTACTACAAGAGGTGGGCATCGCTATCTAAAAAAGTTTGGAAACCACTGCTCTACATGAAACATCTTTAAAAAAATAAAATTTTAATGGGGTCTCCTTGTAAGGTTATGAAACTGATAGGTTAACACAGCCCATAAATAATGTAGTCATTTACATGTAACACTCCTATTTTAAACCTTAACTCCGTGTAAATTGTAAACTTTTAATAGAGGTTGCAATTAAACTGTAAACAAGGTGTGGAATCCGTTTGTTTTGTGATATGGGAAGGCAGTACGTAGGAGTCATATTAATATACTATATCAAACGTTTTAAAAACGGTTTTCTATCTTCAATTTTAGTATCGTAAATAGCGTTTATAAAACTTTTAAACAATTTTAATCCCTCCACGTTAGCCAATAGCTATTTCGTTATTGTTAAACACAACGTTCGATAAGCGTTCTTGTGCCATAGGAAACTGTCATTTTAAAGGAATACTAGCTTCTGGGGATATATATACATATATATATATATATATATATATATATATATATATATATATGTTGTGGTTGATTTCCAGGAATTCTTCCGCGTAGCAACTTCTTGGTCCTGGGACGGACCGGGTTGGTTGTCTTGACGACGTTTCGGCAAAGTCACATTTGTCATCTTCAGGTCTTGTCGCATAACTTTCTGCTGATGCTTCTTGTAATACGACTGTTAACGTTCGTTTCTGCTGGAGCTATAAATACTTCTTGGCCGTTCCGTGTGGTTGCGCTTTGTTGATTTCGGACTCGGTTGCGTGTAACGGGACCGGCTTTGCCTGGAACGTTCTGATTTTGTTGAGGTGGATTTGTGTTTTCTTGCTGGTTTCTGTTGTGTGTTTGTTTTTTGGCGAGAACTCGTTTCCAAGTGGATGGTAGTCTTTGGGTGCCATCACGAGAATTTAGGTTTCTTGGGTGTTTCTCGATTTCTATTGCTTCCTTTATTATTCTTGATTTCAGGTGCCCTATGTTGGCCAGTACTTTGGTGTTTTCGAAAGCAATTTTGTGAGATGATGTGTTTACGTGTTGTGCTAGTGATGAAGTCTTCTCGTTCTTTCGTACGGCATTTTCGTGTTCTTCTTTTCTCACATTGACTCGTCTATTCATTTGACCTATGTATGTTTGATAGCAGTCCTGGCAAGAAATTTCGTAGACACCTTGATTCTCCAGGTATCTTTGCTTTGGGGTTTGGTAGAATGGAGCTGATCTTTCTGTTTGTTGTGAATGTAGTTTCCACATAGTGTCTTCGTAGAATTCTAGAGATTCTGTCTGTTGTTTCTTTGACGTATGGCAGGTGGGCTTTGGACGTAGGTTTTTCTTTTTGATCCTGTGGCTTAACTCGGCTGGGCTTAAGTGTATCATTTATGGTTTGATTCTTGAAGCCATTTTGTCGCAGAGCTTTTCGGACGGAAACCTGGACCACACGGTATACCGGAAACCCACTCATACAGACGGCTATCTCAACGCGGAATTACACCACCATCCAGCACAACTTCGATCAGTGGTCAAAACCCTGGTCACCTGTTCTCAACGACTCGCAGACCCAGAAAACAAAGACCAAGGAATGAAGAAACTCCGAAAAGTTCTGCGACAAAATGGCTCACAATATTACAATATGTATTTAAAAATAAATAATTAAATTACACCCCAATATTTATAAAAATACAACAGAAAGTTTTTTTAACCTCTTAGATAACTCCATTCCAACATATTTGTCACCAAAGAATAGTTATAGTTTATGAAATTTTAAAATTTAATCTGTAGTGGTCAAATTATTTCATTTTTTTAGTATTGTAATAATTACAGCTCTAGAATGTGTAAAACTGTTGAAAAGTCTCCTCTATGCCTTTCTTAAGATGACTCTAATCCAAAACAACCTATATTTGTGCTAAGGACTTGAATATTACAGTCTACGATGGCAAAACAACAGCGGAAACCAACCAAAAATAAATCAAATGTGAAATTTATGTGTCTAAACAATTTATTTCTTTCAGGAAAGCTTTATATAGCTTTACATATTCAGTATTAAGTTAAGATAACTCAAGTTTAGCCCTTTGTAACACAGCAATATATTTATTTTCCAAATTACTCTTGATTGTTTTCTAGTATATCTTTTTAATGGAATAACACCTAAAGTTAATTAGTAAGTTTTAACATAATTTTTCTTGATAGTGTACAAACAGTAATAATAATTGTTCAATATTCGGTTGGGAAAAGTGTAGTTTTAAACATCAGCTCGATTGTCTCTAATACAATTTTTCCGAATATACAGCGAGGAATAACATTTACGCTCATTGTTAGTGTACTCTAAGAGACACAAAGGAGATACTTAAATTATTTTTTTAAATAGAATGCAAAAACTAGTTTTTATGTGAATTTTCACTTTTTAACAGGTCGTGGTATACGCGTTGAATTGCATGTAAGAAAATATAAATTTCCATATTTTCTTCTTCTTAGAGTGCTTTATCTCTTACGAGACGTAGCGATCTTCTTTCCTATGCCTGTGTTGCGCATTTTTAGAGTGTCACAGACATAGAGGATCTACGCTTTAACGTGGGCTCCGAACCACGGGAAGTGTAAACACTTTACTCCAGAGTAGATTTATTAGGCAGAATACCTCGCTGGTTTGCCATTGCCTTGAGAAGGAGAACGGACGTTAAAAATCCGATGTTCCCGGCCGGGCGTTTAACGCGCTAACCTCTAGTCCACGGCCATCTCCATATTCCATATTTGAAGCAATAGAAAATGGTGTATTAAATTACATATGTAATATTATTTGCTCAAATGAGCTGTTACATATTACTGTTAGTCAGTAGTTTGCCTTACTAGTCTAGCCCTCAATATTTAGTAATATTTGTTCATGTTTGGCATATATATGGGCCGTGTTATCTGAATTCCATGGCAGAATCCAGGTCTAAGTAAACAAATTCTAAAAACCTTGTATTAGAGATTTTCTAAAAGTTAAATTTGGGAAAATTCCAATCCAATTGCGCCCGAAAGAAAAAGTACCAAAACAACACAGCAAAATACGGATCTTAATTAAGGTGCGTAGGCAGGTATTCGCAAACAAAATTCTGTTCACGTCTTACAAGCACACAAACAACCAAACAAATAAATAAAGTGACAGTATTAGCTTCCAATAGATCAATGACATAAGCTAGCAAGAAGCTAACCTAATTCTGAAACCAGGCTTTTATTAAGAAGATTTCACCTACACCTACATGGAATGTCAAATATTGTTGGTTATTTAATAGGGGTGCTTCCAGTTTTAAAAATTCGACTAACACAATGGTGAATTTAGTAAACAGAAAGCAATCTCATTAATGGCCACTGATAAATGGGTTACTTGTAGTTTAGATGTAATACTAATTTTTGTAGAGACGTACATAGTTACATGCGTCGATTGGAATTGGTATTACAGCTACAGTATGATCAATAGAAATTTTGATAAGGGTTGGCTGTGGAAAACAAAACGTGTGTCCTTATTTAGTCAAACATAACATTTACTACAGCTATTTAATAGTTATCAGATTACAGTTTAGTGTTGCTAGAGCTATTGTTTACTATAGAATACAATATATTAATTTCTAAAAGCATAACCTAATATCAAAAGAAATTACAATCTTCGTATGTTGTTGAATTATTCGCACGTCATAAAAGTCATTGTCTGAATTATTTGAATTAGACCAGATTGGATTCTATATTAGTTATTTGAAGATGTTTAATAAATGGTGAAATATATTGTTTTAAGAGCTCTAGGTATTACTATAATGGAGTTTTTGTGTTGTCTAGAATTAGCATTATTCAAGCTAAATAAAGAATTATGTAGAACAACAGCTGGATACATTTAAAAACTGCAAAAATTATAATTTATTAAATCATGTAATGTTTAAAAAATTTAAACATGTTTAATTAGCTTGGCGTAGAAGCAGAAATTGTTTGATCTTTCTTTATTTTCTCAGTCGGTCTGCCGTTTACTGCACAATAAGTAACTTTTTTGTACTTTTATCTGACACTTCTCCACTAAGTAAGCACTGGGGTTTCTCGAAAATAACGGTAAAACCATATCTGAGACATTCATCGCTGTACAATCTATTTTTCTGTCTAGCAGAAGCGGAAGATTCTAATGACCCTTTTAAAAATTTCTGAATTTGTAGCAAAACAAGTATAGCTCGTAGTTAACGTTAAACATTTGTAATCGATTTATTGCACTCAACACACAGTCAACAGTACAACACACAATTTTGAAATGATGACTAATCTCATCGCAGTCTGCTACTTATATAAAGCAAAATGGATTTTCCATATTATTCCACTGCTATTTAGCACCCTCTCGGATATGATAGAAATTTCCGGAAACACCGAGAACAAATAAATAAATTGCGCTACTTGGTAATAAATGCGTCAGTTGGCTGTTAGCCGTTGATTCTGAATGAAGTTGAGTACTACAAGAGGTGGGTCGCGAGAACAATTTTAGCCAGAAGGGGATCGCTCTCTAAAACAGTGTGGAAACCACTGCTCTATATGAAACATCTTTTAAAAGAAATAAAATTAGCATTATTCAAGCTAAATAAAGAGCTGCTGTATACATTTAAAAATTGCACAAATTATAATTTGTTAAATGATGTAATGTTTAAAAAATTTAAACATGTTTAATTAACTTGGTGTAGAAGCAGAAATTGTTTGATCTGTCTTATCTTCTCATTCTGTCTGCCGTTTACTGCACAATTAGTAACTTTTTTTATTACATTTTCTGGTACGGGAGAGGTTTCAAATGCCTACAAACATATGCATATGTTCTTCATTTATTTACGAAATCCTTCTTTAAGTTAGTACCATGGTTGGAAATACAAAAGATTTAAAAAATTCAGGAATTCAAGCCTCTTCTAATAATTTGAAATTAAGAAATTATTATTTTATCTGGACTTGCTGGTTTCAAATTTATAGCCTCTGGGATATATTTTAACGTCTGTTTCTTTAATATTAGTTTCAAATATTGTTTATTGTGTCAAAAGAACGTTTCATATTCATTTCAACTTCACTTCGGTACATTTACTTTACATAAGCGGGTACGCCTATTACGTATGTGAAATATAATATAAAGTAAAAACATAGAATAGGTATTTTGATCTAAAAGCTGACATTGGATATATTACTGATACAGTTATTTTGATAATAGAATTTTCGCAATGTAATTGTCTATTCCCATGTTTTTATAATATGTGGTAGAACCTTAGAACGTTGATTAAGACATGTAAAAGTTCAGTGTTGCATTCATGGTTTGTTTATTTCTAACATAAAATCTGGAATGTATGGAAATACTCATTGTATGTTTTATTTGTATTAATATCAATATACCGTTTAGTTTTAATAGCAGTAATGTTTCAAAATTTAGTTATTTACACAATTTACAATTTCTTCTGTGGGAACCTATTGCGTTGTAGCCCGCAAAATTGATGGTTCATTCCAAGTTACATATCTATTATGCTTCCCGTGTTAAAAGTTTGCGGTTCATATAATTAATATCAAGAATATGTTCTACTTTTACTGTTTTTTTGTATAATATTCTGCCTCAGTTTAAAAAATACCATTTTCTGGAGCGTTTCTGGTGTAATGCTATTACTATTGTGGATTACAGCAGCTGTGATCGATTGTGGTAATGTAGATATACCTCTACAGTGAGATTTACTTATTCTCTTTGACTGTCAAGCGCCACTAAAAATACTAAAACATTCAGCTTGTCAAAATAATTGGTAAAATGATATGCACTCGGGATATAACCGCTGAAAATATTTATAAATCCCAATTACGCTCTCCTACAACTGAATAGAACGACACAACCGTCAGAACACATCTCTAATTTATGAAAATAAATTTTGCATGGGGGATTCATTTCGGCAAAAACAACGTAAGGGGAGACGCATAACTTAAGAGGCCAAATGATGTAAAATGGTTTTGACAATGAAAACCGAAGGCTTCTGCGTAAGCACAACAAGCGTTACATAATTTAACACTAACCAATAGGTTAAAGTAGATTTCTGTGCATAACCACCCCCACGGTCCGTTAAGTCAATTATCCTGCCATTATCCGATGTGTGTATTGAGTTTCTGGAACTATTAATTAACCGGCATATCAGTAAACTGATTTGAAAAGCACAAAATCGAGTTCGAAAACGCGGCAGCCCTTATCTGGTTAACTCGATGTAGGATAATGGATGACGGAGAATTAACTAGATAAAAAGACGGAAAGTTTCCAATTACAAAGATGAGATAAAAAATAATGAAAACTCGTCTAAATGAATTATCTATCCTGCTATGTTCATTCAAAAAAGTCAGAGCACTGAAAACCATGTTCGCCTACGGTTTATCCACATTTTTATTTATGACACCAACGCCAACCCAATTAGGAAAATTAGATATTAGTTTACTCGAATGCAAAACACACACTACGTTGGCACTAAAACATTTGTACAAACACGAATCTAAATGTTAATAAACATGAAACAGTGTTGTGAAATTTTATGATTTTTTGCCTTACCGCAAAAACAAACACCCGAATAATCGTTATGGTTATGCAGTATGTTGGCTGTAGAAAATAATATATGTGTCGTTACTTACGCCATGTGCTTTTTAATGTTGGCCACAATTAGTTAATAGTTACCAATGCGTAGTTCAGATGCTACAGTTATTGTTTACTCTACAGGGTGTGTAAAATAAATGTTCTTCGTAAAATTGTTAGTCGAAAATACTAAAATGTTGCACCATGTTTCCTGTGTTCTCAGGCACCATTTAATAGAAACATACATTTGACAACACTGCATCCCAACAGGTGTTGTTACTATGCACTAACTACTTATAGTAATAACCTAGTTATAATAAGTGTTAGAATTGAAAACCGTCTGCTTGTAGACATCGTTCCAATCTACGTGGTATCGCTTGCATTACTCACTCCAGTGTTGTTGGTGTAATTTCTAATACTGCCACATTAATTCTGTTTCTAACTTAGTCAGCGTTTGATGGAGGCGTAGAATAAACATTGTTTTAAAGTCCCAAACAGAAAAGTTTAAAGGATTGAGATCGGGTGATCTAGCGGGTCATAAAACGGGACCTCCACGACAAATCCATCTGTTTGGGAGGTGTTCCTCCAACCACTCTCTTACATTACGGGCAAAATCTACAGGAGCTCCACCATGCCTGTATATCATATTAGGTAGTATGTTCAATGGAATCTCATCAATCACTTATTACGAAGTGTGTTCAATTGAAACCAATCTGTGCTTTATAAAAAATTGAGTGATTGATTAAATTGCTGTAATTACAAATAATTACCGTCACAGTTAAGGCACCTATGCCATTGTTTTACTAACCGACGTATATCCTGCGCATAGAATTCTTGTAGCTGCTGATTGAAGAAGTCTTCCACAGCTATCCGTACTTCTACGTCAGACTCAAAATGCCGCCTTTTAACGTCTTTTTCGGTCAAAGAATATGGACATCGCAAGGCGATAGATCCGGGCTATAGGGTGGATGTTCTAAAACCCTCCATTTCTTTCGTTAAAGATTTTCTTTTGCCGCTTTAGCAACAGCAGGCCTAGCATTATCGTGCAGCAAAGTGAACCCACGCGTAGCTTTTCCTTGACGTTTCCGTTTTATTGCTTGATGAAGCTTGTTCAAAGTTGTAAAAGTTGTATTGTACAGATTTGCATTGACATTTACTACAAGTTCTTTAAACTCTATCAACAAGGGTGCTTCATGATCGAAAAAAAATGTTAACATCACCTTGCCTGCAGAAGTTCATGCTTTAAACTTCTTCGATGGTGGTGAACTTGAATGTTTCCTAACTTACTGGATGGCTCGTAGTAATGGCACCAAGTTTCGTCACCAGCTACTATTGACAGAAGAAACTGTTACGGGCCGAACGAGCTTTTTCGTCGACCCGCAACAGGATAGGTGGAAAAAGGCCTGCAGCTTAGCTCAGAGGAGTAGGGGGAGTTCACGGAAATCGCTTACGGGAGGAAATCTTCCTGGTTGTGTACAGAGTAGGTCAAAATTAGTAGGTGCCACCTTCCAAATACAGTTGATTGCAGGTCCCCGCGTAAGGCCGAGAAGCCAGCAGCTTACGGGAATCGAATTCACCTTTATTGTGTCCCCCTTCTGTTTATAAAGCTTGCAAAATTCATGCACTCACAAATACAACATACACAATAATAAAAGAGGCCGTGAATTTTAAAACACATATAATTAAATTATTAGAAATGACACATTACAAAAAAAGGACAGCAAATGATGATCTCTTAGCTTAATAATACAAACTGTTGGTTGGAACGTTCAACAAACAAAACCTTCTACAACAACTACGTGGCCAGAGACGTCGAGTTTACAAGCATAACACAATATAAAAGAAATTACTCTTTACAATTATTAGCCCAAACAAAGACAATCGGCGACCGAAGGTTGCTTCTTGTTTAAAAAAAAAGGTTCAATCCCTTGAATGTTTGCAAGTTGACGCGAAAAACGGTTCTTTCTTCACAGCACAAAAATCTTAGTTCTTTACCTTGAATTTTGATGAAGGCAGGCACAATTCTGGGGTTGTTTTCCAGATGCAGGCAAAAAGGTAGACGTTCTTCGGGAAAATTGCGAGAAGAGATACTTGCTGCACAACTCTCGTAGTTCGTCGCAGCAACGGCACAGGTATAGGAATAACGAATGGGCTCGATACTAATCCGCCAAAGGTGATCGGCAAATTCGCAATGAATTGCCTTTTCAGGGTTCAAATCCAGCGTATTTTCTTTAAAATCCGACACTTGTCGATATTCTGTTCAGTCAACGGTGATACGGCGATACGGGTATACACGCGATGGATACCCATCGAAAACATAAGCCGCCCCTGCCGGGGCCTACGGCCCCCGTAGATGGACTCGAGCAACCGGAGTCAACGAAGCTGGAAGACTCACTGAAGAACTCAACGCAACGGGAACCTGGATTCCCCAAAAAGATTGCACCACCTTACGAAATACTTCTAGAACGAAATTGACACGTGCGTCTTCCGAGAAAAATTCGGGAAGCGATATTTAAAAGCTAGCACTGCTAAACATAGGAATTCTTGGAAATATTTTCAGCCGCCGCTAACAAACCTGTCAAACGCTCGAAACTGGCCTTGTCATAAATTAAATATTTCAAAATAGTGAAAATTGTAATCAACATACAAATGGCAATTAAAATAACGTTTTTAATTCCTATGAAGCGGCAATTAGAGCATGACTCTAATCTCGACAGCGTGGCACAATTTCAAACGAACATAATAAAAGTCATCACCTATAGACTGTGAGGTGTTGCAGAGATAAGCCTATTCGCAAGCATTTTTGTTCATTAGACAAATGACGGGGAATCCATTGTCAACAAACTTTGCTGTAACCCAGATTACGAACAATCTGTAGACAGATCCTACACTCGAATCAACAATTTCTGAAATTTCTCTAATTGAAATTCGACGATTTTCTGTAATAAGGCCTTCCACACATGCCATATTGTTTTCTGTTAATGCAGTACACAGTACACCTGCTCGCAACTCATCCATAGTCCTCTGTTTTCCATTCTTCAATTTAGGGCACCATTCTTTCACAGTTGGGTACGCAATACATGCATTTCCATACACTGCTTGCATTCGTGTATGAACTTGCAATGGCTGCACACCCTAAAATTTGTAGAACCGCACGTTGATCAAACTTGGACTGATGTTCAACAAGAAACGCCATTTCAAAATCGAAGTTTAAAAGTCAGAATAAAATTCAAACTCCAGAAACTTATTAATATGTTGCTCACTAACACTACTAACATTAACAAACGTCATTTGAATTATTGCATTTGTTTTCAAGGCTAAGTTGATCAAAGATGGGTTTCAGTTGAACAAGACTACAAAACATTAAGGTATTTATCGGCATTAAGGCGATTTGGTAGGAAAATTGGTCCAACAAGTCTGTGGTTTATTATGCCCATCCATACATTAACGGAAAACTTTCTTTGATGACAATATTCACGAAATTCGTATGGGTTTTCCTTAGCCCAATAGTGAATCTTTGGTAAATATGCACCCATCGCACCAACGAATACGTGTCTTAAGAAGTCACCATTGTCACGAATTCTATTTAAAATCGTGTTGTAAAAATTCAATCGGGATATGTTTTCATTTTCATAGAGACGCTGAACTTTGCAGACATGATATGGATAAAGAAATGTTCTTGTGGAACCAAATGTACGGTCTTGCTATTAGGAATATTTAATGTTGCAGCTAATTGCTGTGTTTTTGTAGCGTCTAAAATTTGCTCTTCCGGTTGTATTGAGCACTTTTATCTTGGTCGGCCAGCGTTCGCATTTCTTTTGACAAACGAACCAGTTTTATGAACACGTTGGTCCAGTCGTCGAAATACATTTCCTCCGGTTTCGAAAACGTGCCCGGTATTCTTGTTCCGCCATGTTAGCGTTTCCATTACAGAAACCGTATACCATGTGCATATGGCCATACTCATTGAACGTATAGTTCATTATAAGTGAGCGGAATAAGTGAAAGAATTAAGATAACAAAATAAGATAACATAAAAAACACAGAAACATCTTCTTCTTAGAGTGCCGTCTCTTAGTATCAGAGGTTGGCGATCACAATGGCATATATTCCTTTACTCTCCGCAGCTCTGTTCTGTTCTGATGTTCCTCAACCATGACATTTTCCTCCTTCCTCTTCCGTGCTTTTCCTCAATTTTCCCTTTCGTTATTACTTGTGCTAGATTGTATTTATCATTTCTGTGGATGTGACCCAGATATGTTGTTTTTCTTCTTCTGATGAGTCTAATCAACTCTCCATCTTTTCCCATTCTTCTTAGTGTTTCTGTGTAACTTCTATGTGTTGTCCAAGAGATTTTCAATAACCTCCTATATAACAACATTTCAAAAGCCTCTAATTTGTTTATCGTATTTTGTTTAAGTGTCCAGGACTCCACCCCATAAAGCAACAGTGACTATACGTAGCATTTCGTCATGCGCCATCGTACCTGAATGTTTAGGTCTTTGTTACACCGGATGGTTTTCATTCGTAGAAACCCGCTTCTGGCAATTTCTATTCTAGTCAAAATTTCTGTATCAGTACTAGTATTAGGGTTTTCCACTTAGGATATTACGAAGAACATCGCCAGATGTAGCCTTTTCGTTCATTTATACACACTCTGTAGAACACAAAATATTTATTTAGAAATATATAGCGAAACGGTATCCGCCAACTTGCTCGCGACCATTTGCTCGCCACCATTTGCTCGCCACCGTTTGGTCGCGGATATCTTTGCCCGCCACGACGATTGCTTGCTAGACAGGTGCTCGACAAGCAATTTATTCTTAAAATAAACTATTATCCGTAAGAATTTAGTATATGCTGTTGGTAATTTTCAAAATCTTACATTCTTTTAAAGAATGTTGATAGTCAAAGCAGAGTTGCCTGTTTTAATATATATGAATTCGTATAGGGTAATACTTTTTTGTTCCTAATATGTGTTGTGTATATTTGTAAATTACTTTAAATGAATTAATCCAATACATCATTAAAATTACTTTATTAATATAGAAACAGCAATTTAAGTTTTCAAAAATTTTAATAAATTATTATCTACTCGGACAACTTCCATAAATGAATATAATCTTTAAATATCAAAATCTATTTAAAAAATAATACTCTTCATGCAACGTGAAAGTAAAAGCAATGGATAATTATTTAGTAAAAGAGCACATTGTTTGTCAAGCAAACGGATGGTGAGCAACTTTTCTGGCAAGCATCTTTCCCAGCGAGCAAACGATAATCGAGCAATCGGTGGCGAGCATGTTTCCCAGCGTGTAATCGGCAGTCGAGCAATCAGTGGCGAGCAAATGGTGGCGAACAAATGATCTAGAACCTAGCGTAACATCCGCAGAGATTACGAGTCTTTCGCACCTGGAGAAACGGAGTCTTAAATTTTGCTTTTGCGGTTTACAATAATTAGAGATGCTAATCATCGATAATTTTTTCTACAAGATTTAACATAAATGGAAATAATCAAAGTATATTAAAATTAATCAGCTTGAGCTAAATTAAGACAACTGCTGAACAGTGTAAACTAAGGTATTCGAAAAATGGGTATTACTAGTTGTATTACTTACATATATAAAACGTTGTATTATATTAAAAATGTTCCGATAAAAGTCTCCGATAGTAGTAAGGCGGTATAAACGAACCCTAAGATAAATCTACCCGACAGCATTCTTGCGTCTTTCAATACAACTTATCCTATTGTTTAGGTATCGGCTAAATTCTTACTGGTTAACTGCCACGGGGTCTAAAGAATGTGTGGTAAATTCCGTACAATGGTGTACGGAAAAGAAAGCATTATCTTAGAAACAGTGAGTTACACAAAGATGCCTATATTTTGTTTTTAAACGCCAGGGGGCTGTGAAGGACGTCACTCAGCGTCACTTGTCGCAATTGTTAGTAAATATGAGCTTTGAATTTGCAATGTTATGTGTAACCCTTACAATAATTTTTTCTACGTCACTAATTCCACCTGCAGTAATATAATATAATGAACCGACAGCATAAAATCAAAAACGTACATAGAAGCAGCTGCTCTATGGGTGTTACACAATGATTTATAAAATATAAACAATTTCCTCTACATTATTATTTGGTGTAACTTAATTTAAATCTTCGGAGAAATTGAAATCATCAGAAAAATCAAAATTATTAGGACGACAAGTTTGCGGTCTGGATTTACATGACTAAAAATTTCCTCTTCTTCAATTTGTAAAATTAACCTGTTTATTAGTTACAACACCAGAAAAATAGTATTAATTGTATACATACTTTATTTACATTTACAAGCGCCCGAAATATTTCGTATCACCTTGTACTCACTTCTAGCTGCCTCATCCTGCCGAAATAGTACTGTCGGCTGCTTCTACTACCCGATAACTTTCACCTATGGAATAAGTAAACTAACCTCTGACGTAGACTATCGGACGATTGAGAGACGTAGCAAGGAAGATAAATGTGACTATTAGCTTGTCTAGAACTGTATCGGAACATTGCAGGACCGGCCCTTAATATCTAAATTTAGGAATAAACAATATTAATAATGGGAACGGTATAGGTTTAAAATAGGGGCGCTATATGATGCAATCTTGCAAATATTATCAATAAAAATTAAAAATTGTGAATGAGTTTTAATGTAGCTTAAAATATTAGTAATAATAGAAACCACACTTAACATAGAAGCGCCATATTATATTTAAAATCCAAGAATGATATATTTTATGTTGAATTTATTTATATTCAAAACTCTATATTAAATTTAGCTGGGTATTTATTAAAATGCGAACCCTCAACCTTTATCACGACAGGAAAGCATAAGACTTAAACGAATTTAATGAAATAGCACATTCAGATTATTTGCAAATATGTTCAATAATGAATATACCATACTACTTAAAAAACGTTTTCATAACTCTGTAGCTATAATTAATCCATTAGGATCATGATAAATTGTCAATGTACATCGATGGCTTGATACAATAAAGAAAAGTTGAATGTTGTGATTAATTTGAAGAGATACTAAAGCCACAATCAGTATCATTCCCGTTAAATAAACTAGAATCAACCAGTTATACATACGTTCAAAGAGACGTATTCAACGATGCATTTTTTTGTGCAATTAATATTTATTAACGTCCGATTACATCAACTATGCAAACGACAACATGATTGCAATTTCTCTTTACAACGTTCGTTCTCGGTTGAATGTAATGCGAACGGAAATATCGACTATTACAAACAGTTTTGGTTTTAAACGTCAGTATTAGCGTATTTTAATTTGAACACAGAATATTAACAAAAGTGTTGCAACGCTACCACCGTTACACGAATACCTCCTCATTAACAAGCACCCATTCCCATTCGAGTTCGATAAACATTATCGGTATTGGTAATTTTCAGAAAAGCTTTTCAAGGCAGAATTCAACAAGAACAAAAGAGCAATCTTTAATGATCAGTAATTTTCTTTGCAATACGTTTTGAATTAATTTTCTCCGTCATGCAAGGCTGCCTGAACAAGCAGCTTATTTTACAGAATTTTTACCTAAAAAGTCCTGTCTTAAATCCTCCGGTCCTCATTGTTGCGTTAATTATAGGTTACTTATAATAGCCCGTCTTGTTTTGCTAGAATTTACAGGTTTTACCAGACTTCTAGTGATAATAAACGGCCTCCGTAGAATATTCGGCCAATGGGTCCCAGGTGAAAGTGAATAGTTCTACTTGGCAGTCGCCCACGATGTGTTGTAACTCGCGTGTATTAAATCGACTTATTTAACTATTAGTTATGACCCGACGTGTTAATTGTTCCGAAGTGGCCCAGGATGATTTAGAAGCTATTTTTTACGTTTCTGATGACTTGAATTGGAACACGACTACATTACTCAATTTGTTATACTTTGATAACATCACGTTTTATAAAAACTGCAGACCATGGACTAATTAAGTTTAGCAAAAAAACTTTATATTCCCATTATAAAAATAGCAATTAGTTAGATAGTATCTATTATCAATATGTTTCGTTTTAAAACCAGAATAATACAGTTTGTGTGTATATATATATATATATATATATATATATATTTTACATTTATTAACTACATGCGCTCAATACATAAATGTCACAGTTTTAAATATTGTCCACATATATAAAAACATCTTATATATAGTATATACCTATCCTATTTATATATTACGTCTATATTGTTATGCCTACGGCTGTAACTGATAAGGAGCCCTTTGTCCTTATCGCCGGGATCACCAGAGAAACAACTACCCTTACATAAAATAACTGGATTTATTAATCACTTAGTTCTACAAGACTATTACAACGTATCCTAAAACATTATACTAAACTACTTACAAAAATACAAACAGGTATATCGCCATTACTGGGTTTGTTATTCTTCGGAACACCGCCAACTGCCAACTATACACTATCTACTCTTTTGCTATCAACTGTTTGCTAATTCAATCTTTATCCTTTTATAAATTCTCTTTTGCACCCATAAGCGATGACCTGGTTATTACTTAATTTCCCTTATCAAGCGTTTTACTTATTCCACATTGCCTGATTTAATATTCTAATGTACTTTGATTTTGCTGAGTAAAATGACATCACTGCTTGCAACATAAATGTGTATGCAATTGAAATCACATTATAACAGCTATGAAGCAATAATAATTTAATTTAGAATTTTGGATATTGGGTTCCTTACAATATTCTACATGCATTATATTATATATATACAAAAATTCGGGAACGAATATTAGTTATATTTTCTATGTGTATTATGAGAATTTTCATAAATATCTTAGCAAATATTAGACATTCTTATGTCATATTCGGGAAATAATTCAAATATTCGAAACAAAGCTATATCTCCTTTTGTCATAATTACAATATATTCGTTAAATTTACCAAAATATTCGTTAAAGTTTTAAAAACAATTATTAGCAATATCGCGTTTAGTGATATTCATAAAATATTCGTTAAAAATTCGTAACAGACTTTAATTATATATCGTTCGTTAATATTCAGAAAATACTCATACAAAGTTTTAAATAAATTTTACTTTCACTCGTTCTCTAATATTCGTTAAAAGTTCGAAACAAATATTAGTTACATTTCGTGTTGTAACAACCGGCAAATGTTCGTTAAATATTCGAAAGAAGTATTAGTTATATCTTATTATGTAATATTTAATCAATGTTCGAAAAAAATATTAGTTATATCTCTTTTTAGGAATATTCGGGAAATAGTCGTCAACTATGAGGAAAATGTGTATACTTTTGTATATCCGGGAAATATGATATATATTTTTCGAATAATGCTGATGTATATATATATATATATATATATATATATATATATGTATATATCATCTTTAAATAGTATAAATATATCCATTATATTATTATAATTGTTTTATTTTTCGTGGGCGCAATTGTTTGCAAAATGTTTGTCATCTTTTCTTTATATAGGGTTTCCCAAGGTATTAAACCATAGGCAAAGTTTGTGGAAAATTAAATTTTCGAAATTGTATATTCTCAAGATATTTTTGTTAAAAATGTAATTTTATTATTGGTGTTATTAAATAATACACTTTTACTTTCAAAATTTTCATAAATTCAAGACGTGCCGTTTGATTATGATAGTAAATACAACGTTTATTAATGTTATTGTGGCACAGTAGATAAAATGACCACAAATATATTTTTTCTATTGTCTTTTCGATACTTAGATTTAGACGATTTATAATGGATAATTTTTACTTAATTTTAATATATTTGAGAATTCAATTAATATAAAAATTAAATAAACAAAAAATATCATCCGAAATTTCGTTCTCGAAATCGACTCAGCCTTAACTGAGGGGTAATAATTGGCGGCTGAAGCGTAGTGCTGCCCACACTACCTTCGCTGTAATACCGATAGGGCCTACTTGAAGTAGCTACGTAACTGCTACTCTCACATGCGCTACAATAACACTCACAAACGTTATAACGTACTTTGACAGAACAACATTTAATGAATTTATGGGGGAATTTTAAAGATAAACACTATTTGTTTGGTTATACGATATAAATAACATTATTAATCACAGCATCCTAGCGATATAAAATCTATGAAACTATAAATACCCACGCACGTTTCCTGGACTAATTTCCTAGAAAATCCTATATAAGATTATTTAGCAATACTTATACAATACAGTGGGCATAGAGTAGCTCTTAAAGTAAAGTAAAGTAGACATCGAAGTTACTACTTTATTCGAGAAGCAGTTCGACTTCCAATTAATGAAATCCCAAGTGTATCTGTAGGCGGTTTTATAATACGAAACTTCGTAGGTGAAGGTTATATATCCTTCTAGAAACAACAGAAATAAGAATTGGCAAAATTTCTGAGGTATAATCGAAGAGCTGCAGTGTAAACGGCTGTAAATTCGGCGATAAGATGAGATGATACGGACAAAAATGGGTACGCTTGGATATTTCCAAATTGAGATAAAACATAAGTCGGTTATTAAGTAAAGCGCACTAACTACGAAGTTTTAGAATTTTGTAAAAGGCGTCGGAGTATCATTTCGACAATCAATAGAAAGTTTTGTGGATCTCAGTATCTCCAGTATTGCATAAAATATAAAAACAATGCTTGTAAGGGGTTTTGAGAAAAATTTAATTGATAATTTGAAAAATATTCGAAGGGTATTCATCTAACAGTGATCTAATTTTTTAAAAGGTATGTTACACGTAAAAATTGCTATATCTAAGAATTATTAGATAACTTCAAGTAGTTATATAGTATATATATATATATATATATATATATATATACTATATTATATATATATATATATATGTGCTTTTGTATCGTATTCGCCTCTGCACATTAAACAGACGTCCACAACTCCACCCTTACTAATAATCGTAGATTACTGTTTTTCTAGTTACACACTTATTTTGGATTAATAAAACCAGATTTCGTTAGAGGGGTAATCTTTTTTTAATTAACAGATATACATAATTTTTTATATTGCGCGTTCGTGTCGGCCTCCGTAAATTGACCGTACGTTTCCGACTCCGTGTATGTAATTTTGCGAAATCTAACGTACGACTCTGCCTCCAACAACGTTGTCAAATTTGTAAGACGCTTCTAAGAAGTGATATGGTATGTGATATGACGAATATATGCGTCAGTTTGATCTGGTACTGTGAAGCAGCTGTACTTGATAAATAAGACGCTGTAGAAGTTTAATAACACATTTATTGTATAAAAACACCTAGAGGCCAAAACTGCGACTGCAAGCCGGCTTGTAATTCTATATCCTCGGTGGTATTACAGACTAGGATATCTGCAGAAACCTAGTCAGGGTAATGTATCCTGTAAGTTAGCTTGTTTAGTAAGGGGAAGTGCCCCCCCCCCCCTCCTCGATTATCTCTTAGTACATAACAAGGCGATGTAGCAAAAACAAAAAGGAACGTACCTTGGAGGGAAAATCCTACAGGGATGCCGGTCAAGCTAGAGCGCTCTACGGAAGGCGGGGAAAGGAAAAGAATTAATTTGCAGGGAAAAATCTCGCAGAGCAACAGTGGTGACTATTTTCAAAATACAAGAATGCTTTTGAAAATGATGTGGTTCGGCGAACGAGTATAAATTAATTGTTGCGCTTTCAACCGTATATCCCTATTTATTGGAAGAAACTACGTGACCAAAACAAATTTGTGACATCTTCAAAAATACGTTCCCAAATTAAACCTTGAAGTCCCAAATAATTTAATAGTTCGTTTTGGGAAATTTGATGAGAACTGCTTCAAAGTCTATCAAGACCGCAAGCTTAATTCCCAACAGCGTTCGACAGTACCATAAACTACCATAGATTTTAAACAGTAGTTCTTAAAATTATGTAAATAAACTACAAAATAATAGCTGAATAAACTACGTTATTCCCCAAATCGTTTTGATGAACGTATTCACGAGCAAATTCTAATCGTTGATATTTGTGTGCTTCAGTAAGAAAAACTTTTTGAGCAGCTGAACGATTACGTAGTTTGCTTTTTTAAATTCTGCGATATGATGTCCAACGGGGTGCAGGGAAATTTGTAGCAGTAACAGCATCAACAGCTATGTCGAAATAATTTGCTCTAAGATTGACCAGACGATTATTGGCCTCCGTATTTGATAGTCTAGGAGCCCGGAACCTTAATTTCGGCGAAACTGGCCAATCTTTTTCTTCGCGAGTGTAACACTGTTGTTTTGCTTTTGCCAATTTCATCTGCAATGTTACTTGCAATCTATTGCTTATTATAGCTTTCTGATGATTGTCTAACTATGCCATTTCAATATTTAATTGATACTGTCAGAAAAATTGAAAACTCATGTAAAAAATAATTACTGGCAAACCTGTAATCACACAACTAAAAACGAGCGTTTCGAAATGTTTACCAGTTTTTTCTGCTCTCGATGGTACATATATCTATTTATGCGAGAACAGACGTCTGAAAATGATGAACTAAAGTGCAACAAGAACTAAAAAATTTTCTAAATGGAAATTAACAAAAAAAAACTAATAAATGTGATAGGTAAAGGTTTAGAGGTTTAGTATGTACATACTACTTATTGTTTGTTATGAAGGTACGATATATTTTTATGAAAGCTTGTTACCTTTGAATTACAATTATTGTGTTTTCCTCTTCTTAGTTTCTTTTAACCCAGATTGGGTATGTATTTTTATTTTTTAGTAAGATTTTTTTGAGTTTATTGGTCTTCAATAGTATTTTTAAATAACAAATGTACTATCAAATTTGTATTCATGACATACGGGTCTTATACAGAGCTGCTAAATAAAATAAAATAACAACAATCTCGTTCGAAAGTTTTTATTGGTTATAGTTAGTAAAAAATCATTCGATTGTGAAAGAGTAAACAAGTACCAATTTCTAAAGCAACTGTAACTGTAAATATTAATTATTATTTCTGTAAAAATTATAAACAAACGTTTTTACCCTTATCCAATCTAAATTATGAAATATATCTGTATTTTGTTCAATCTGATTTAAACACTCATCTTTTTTAGGGGGTATCTTTTGTTGTATACACTTCCGAAAATGCTTTTTGACGATTTGTTTTTGATTTTTTGTCCAGCACACAACTCTTTGGGTAATAATTGTTCTTGGGTTGAGGCAGTTATTCTTTCTGCTTCTGTTTTGTTAAATTTTTCATTCTTGTCGCTTTCTACTTCGCTTAAAGTTCCTAAGTCTATTTCAGTTAATGATTTTCCTTTATATTCTAAACCTTGTCCTTTATCAAAAAGGGTTAGCAGTTTGGGGACTTTCGCCGTATAAATAATATACATTATTTTTTATTACGAAATGTGAAAGAACTTATTTTGTATTTACAGTAGGGTAACATTTCTAATACATTACATAAGAAAATTTTTAAGTAAAATACCATCTGCATCCTTAAAGTTGTATTCATCTTCTTTTAATCACAAAAGGTATTGCTGGGCAATCGCGGTATAACTAACTATTTTTTAATTGTAATTGTCGTTTTGTCCGGATTTATATGTAATTACATATCCCGACCCTGTTCATGAGTTGGATACAAGTGAAAAAAAGATGCTTTCATACGTGTTGTACAGGTAATTTTTTTGTATATTGATATCTTGTAACTCGAAATTTGACCACAAAGCAGAATTTATAACTGTCAAATTGACAATTCACAATTTTGTTGTTGGTTATGTTTTATTTCAAAACGCAAATAAAGTATAGCAGTTCTTGACAATGAACTCCATGAAGATGAGTGTTTATTTTGTTTATAATAAAATAGTTAACAAAAGTGGTAATTTCATTAGGATTTATGGTTAAAAAAGTCGACAACATGCAAAAAATACCATTTTTAAGGGCGCACCGAGAATGAAAATCTAAAAAAATTTCAGTGAGTACCTACGTGGTGTACTAGGTGTACGTGGAGTGGTATACTTATACAGGGTGTCACAGAATAACTATTCCTAATTTTCAGAACTGATAGAGGGCACTTAAATAAACATTTTTTATTAATAAACTAGTGTCTGGAAATTTCTCGGTGTTAAGATAAACTAGAAATCTTTAAAAACCTTCTTGCAATTACAACAGGAAGGAGTAGTTACTTTCTAAATTGAAGCAGTTAAGTGAAGGGACATTTTATTAGAAATAATACTGCATCAAACTTTATAGTAAAAATTGTTCAATATTACGACCACTATTTTCGATACACAAGTTATAACGATGTGTAATCGACTGCCGAATTCTTCGAAATAACTGCGGACGTTCACGAATATCATCAAACGCCAGAATAATTCGAGCCACTAACTCTTCTTCTGTATTAACAGATATCTCATAAATCAGTGATTTAATATGACCCCAAATACCAAAATCAACTGGAGTCATATCTGGTGAATGTGCAGGCCAAGAAATCGGCCCCCCTCTTCCGATCCATCCATTTGGAAATTTTGCATTTAGATAATTTCAGCAATTTTATCCAAAGTGTGCTGGTGCACCATCATGCTGGAAAACAATATTCCTTTTAATATTAAATGGGACAAGCAATTCTGGTAGAGTATGTTCCAGAAAAATCTTAAACACATGACCATCTAACCGTGCAGGCAGTAAATATGGTCCCACTACATAATTGTCAACAATCCCAGCCCAAATATTAACAGAAAACTTCCAGTGATGATGTAACCTGTGAACGGTGTGAGGATTTTCCTCGCTCCAAATGTGACTATTGTCTGTATTAAAATAGCCATCTCTTGTAAAACATGCCTTGTCTGTCCATAATACACTCCTAGGGATAATCAGCTGGAATTAACGATTGCACTTTTTGAATGTGAAACGGATGCTTCTGGTACTCCTTTAATACCCTCCATACAGATGTGTGGCTTGTATGCAGCGCTTGGGCAATGGCACAAGTAGTGCTTGTTTTCGGGTTATTTTCAAATTGTTTCAAAACTTGGTCCTCCAAGTCACCATTTCGGACAGTACGATTGGCTCCCGAATCTTTTTTCTTTACTTGGACTTCACCGGTATCTCGAATACGCTGAACCAATCTTGAAAATGATTTATGATAGGGAATGTGACGCTGAGGATTCTGCTCCGCATAAATTCGCCTTGCTTCGTTAGCATTCAAGCATTACCGTAAGCTGCTCCGTAGGCAGTAGTATGCATGTCTGCTAATTCATATTTGTAAAATGATGCATTTTCAATCAAACACTAATTTATCTAATAAAGACTAATTTGTGATACGTAAAATGACAATTAAACACACTTATCTAATAAGGAATAATTTGCAACACACGTAAAATGACAACTACGAAAATAGTTGTTGTTTTTCAAAGGTTGCTATGATTCAACTTTATTTCATTTTATCTCGATACTGAAGAATTTCCGGACACTAGTTTATTAATAAAAAATGTTTATTTAAGTGCCCTCTATCAGTGCTGATAAATAGGAATAGCTATTCTGTGACACCCTGTATATGTAAATACTTGTATAAATCTACATATGTTGAATTTGCTAGAAAATATTCTATATTTTCTAGTTAGCAGCAAAGTTTAAGGCAAAAATATTAGAAAGTCAAGATAATTATGTTTGTTTTTCATTACAGCGCCAAATACTAAATAATAAAGTCTTTGAGCTTCAGATAAATGCAAGATAATATAAGGAAAAACATAAGAAAGAATGTTCCAACATCTATATATATTTAATAACATTTTGCGTTTTCACGTGTGTAGCCAATTTGGTTACATGACCATTTTTGATAGGATGTTCTTTTTCGTGCATTCGTACAATAGCAGTTTATCAGAAATTCTACTACTATCCGCTAATTATTGACATTCCATAAAATTAAACTGGTCGAATTTTAAAAAACCCTTTCTTTTCTAAAAGTGCATCTTTTCTGATAATTGCAACTTTTCGATAGTGTTTTCGTGCTATGACGTCATCGATAATTCTTTAAATGGCACCCACATATTATGTCATTGAATTTAAATAGAGGGTGCAATTCCGATTACGGCCAATTTTCGAGATAACCAAATTTAGAAAAGAAAACGCGCAAATATCGATAGTTTAATTGCTTGGAAACGATCTCGATTTGATAAAGTAACATTAAATAACTAATAAAAACAGTAATTTTTATTATTATTATCATGATCCTCGTTTGTACGGCATGCGCAGTGTTGAGGCAAAAGTAAATAATAATTAAATTTAAGATAGCTCCGCAAGAAAAAATCTATTGGAAAAGGTCAGATCGATGACGTCATTGTACGAAAACAAACAGCTAGGCAAAGAAAAATGAAAATTATATCAGAAAAGATGCGCGATTAAAAAATATAATTGATAGGTCCCAGAATATTTAAAAATATTCAACCATTTCAATTTCATTGAATTAGTTCCATACTTCGTGAAAAGTAGATCAGTGCGTGTGGTATAGATAGTTGAATAAAATCCCAAAACTTATTTTAAGTAATTGGATATTATTCTCAGAATTTGAATAAATATTTTATTTACCTTCACTGCGTAATCCGCACTAGCAGTAGCAACAGCGAGTACGTGGCCGTGCACAAAATAGTGTTCAAATATCAGTCAACAGCGTTGCCGAGATTATGGAGGCCAACAGACCCTCTATATGATTTTGTACGTGCTGAGTCAAAATCAACCGCATAGTATAGCAACGTGTATAAGTGTATATAGCGCAGCGCCTCTAGTGGCAGTCGTTAAAACTAAAATGTATATAAGTATATGTGTAGCGGTCGTGTTCGCCTCCGACTAATATTAGTAGGGAATTGATAGTGGGGCTACCCTTATCCCAAAAAACATGCTAAACGTGTTCGACTCTGAAAACGGAGTCAAAGACGTCAGATCGGAGTCACACACGTACGCTGTGTGTAGCGTTCGGAGGTGTATAAGTACTATATGCATATATATATATATATATATATACAGGGTGTTTTGGAATTGTATGGCATTATTTTAAGCATTTAAGTTCTCCAGCACGAAATAAACAAAAAAGTTCATACAAACATATGGCTCAAATTAATTTATTACCGAGATATTGAAAGTTCAAGATAAATAGCTAAAAGTTGAAGTTAATCAAGTAGTCGTCAATTGCATATCGTTTATGTTTTTAACAGTTGATTAAACATCTGTCATTATATCTGTTGATTAGTATTAAGTAACCTGTTTTACCAGTTCATGCTCGTTTTCGTGTGAATTAATAGTACTTTGAAGACTCTTCAATTTGTTATTGTTATAGGAGACACCACTACTTTGTTCAGTTTTGCAGAACAAACAGACATGCTTTTAAGTTATGGCGAGGTACGTAAAAATGGCGCTGCTGTTGTTCGAAGATATCATGAGACATTTCCCACTAGAAGGATACCAAATAGTAAAACGTTGAAGCCATTGAAAGACGTCTTATGGATACTGGCACGCTAAAGCCTGAACGAATAAATGCTGTTCGGCAAAGATTTCGACGAACTGTAAACGTTGAAGCAGGGATACTCAATGCTGTTCAGTTATTTCCTAGTACTGGCACCAGAATATTGTCACTTCGTTTCAATGTATTATGAACAAGCTTATGGCGAACATTGTGTGAGCAACAATTGTATCCATTTCACGTTACGCCTGTGTAAGATCTGTTACCAGAAGATTATAACAAGCGCAGAAATTTCTGCCAATGGTTAATTCGACAATGCACACGAGATCCTAACTTCCTGAGCTGCCTGCTGGTTACCGATGAATCATGTTTTACAAGAAATGGTATTATTAATTTCCGAAACACCTACACTTGGAACGAGGAAAACCCTCATACGACTGTTAGTATGCATTACCAACATACCTTTTCATTAAATGTCTGATGTGGTATTCTTGGTGACAATCTCATCGGCCCCTTCTTTGTACCAACAAGGCTTTAAGGAATATCTTACTTGCATTTTTTGCAAAATTTTTGTATGACCTTCTAGAAGACACTTTTTTCATATTGTCACTGATTATTTAAACATAATATGTGGTGATCGATGGGTTGGTCAAAGCGGACCTGTTAAATGGCCACCACGATCTCCTGATCTAACGCCATTAGATTATTTTGTGTGGGGCTGGATGAAGTCTATGGTTTATTCTACGTCTATCGGCACACAAGAAGAGCTAAGGAATCGCAACGTGGAAGCAGCAGCAACTATCAAGGGTCGTCTTGATGTTATAAGGCGAGCCAAAGAAACATGGATTAGTCGTGCTGAATGCTGAATTCAACGAAATGGAGACCACTTTGAACAGTTACTCTGAATGTTTATTTTTAAATAAATATCTTTAACTTTCAATATCTCGGTAATAAATTAATTTGAGCCATATGTTTGTATGAACTTTTTTGTTTAGTTCTTTGAACACTTCTATAAAATAGTGCCGTGCAGTTCAGAAACACCCTATATATATATATATATATATATATATATATGTATGTAGGTTTTGAGATTTCCGCGGGTGTTGTATGCTGCGATTGGCTTCCAGGAATTCTTCCGCGTAGCAACTTCTTGGTCATGGGACAGAACGGGGTGGTTGTCCTGACGCGTTTCGGCAATGTCACACTTGCCATCTTCAGGTCTTGTCGGATAACTTTCTGTTGGTGCTTCTTGTAATACAAGAAGAATTTCTGGAAGCAAATCGCAGCATATATATATATATATATATATATATATACACATGAGATATTGAAATATATTCCTTGTACTTCGAGCTCTCTATCGTCTAGTTGTACTGGCGTTTAAATGTCAAAGGGCCTACAGCTTAATATGAGTTCCAATTCAGGGGAAGTGCAAACAATTCATTCTAAAGGAGATTTACTATATAAAATACCGTATTGATTTGAGACACTTTTGAAGAGAGAACGCTCTATAAAAATACTATGTTTGGATGTCGAAAACTCAGAAGTCTAGTGGAGAAGTACCATACGCTGACTTCTTGCCGTCTGTACTTATACAGTCTTGTTTTTTGGAGAATCCCCGAAAAACGTCAATTCATTTTTTTTAAAAGACACTTCCTGGTATAATTCTTTTCTATGGACCCTTGTTTCTGCACTATGCCACCAGCATTATTTTTTTGTTCAATTTTCAGTCTTATTTTGAGAGACTTCCTTACCAGTTAATTGGTAACTAAAAAATATGAATATCTCCACATAACAATTTTTTTGAGAAAAATACACATAATGTTAAAAAAATTCGGAATTTATTTTCAATAAAAATAAGAACATTACTTAACGGAAATATTCCGTCCACCATTAAGCAATTGGCATTGACCAGCACGTGTGTAAGCACTTTAAATCGAACGCTCAATAATTTATGGGTTGACACTTTCCATTTCTTAATTGTTTGTTCTATTAATGTAAACAGGCCATTTTACATGACTCCATAGAAAGAAATATAGCCGAATTAAGTCAGGCGATCACGTAGGCCACTCAAACGCTCCTCGGCGCGCTAACCATCCATCAGGCAACATATCAAATCTATTCCTACATTTTTAAAATACAGTATTTGCTTGTGTAGTCATAACTACATCGCGCAAGTGTTATGAACGTTGAGGCCGATGTAGTGCATTTTAAACTTAACATAATTCGATAATATTCTATTAAATAGTATGCTTTAATTAAAGTAAAACATATGACAGGTAATATCTATAATGGCTGTAAGGATACCAACAAAAACGAATTACTTTTTTACCCACGTTGTGACTTCACCATTTGTAAATTCCACAAAAATCTGCACATCTCTCAAATTTCATTAACAGTTCCGGCACCCCAAAGTCTGAATGTAAATTAAATATTTTACTGGCAAACTGCTCTTCAAATTTAGTAAAACGGAGCAAATTTGTTTTACAGGGGATGCCTGAAGATATGCGAGCTACATTATACAAATATTTTATTTTGTTTATTTTATTTCTTTCCTTAAATGTGTCGCTTACTTTATTCTGTGTGTGCTGCTTTGTGACTCGTTTAAAATTTCATCATGATTGTGCGAGGAAAATAAATCATTCAAACGACGAAAAATAATCATAGTATACAAAGAACGCGTAAACTAATTTTCCTTTAGAATCTCCGAATCTCACCTTGGCCTTTGATAATCAAAAAATATGTCTGCCTTTGTTTCCTGAGACTTAGAAAATGATTGTACATAACACTTGTACATTTATGAAAGTTTAAGTTTATTCAATGTATTTCATTTAGTCACATAATTTTCAATCAACTTCAATTTTCAAAGTATTTATTGCCTAATAACATATACATTCCACATATACAATCTATAAGACAAAGGCCGTTCTAGGAGTTGCCTCCTCTTCAGCCAAGCAACAATTATGTGGATAAAAAATATCAAGTGTTATTGAATTTACAAATATAAAATATAAAACCGGGCCTGGACTAGACTGGAATGTCCGCTGGATGGGGTTGGACTCGATTGAAGTTGGACCGGTCTGGGCTGGATGGGAATGGAGTGAACATGGCCGTGGGACTGGGCTGGACTGGACGGGGCTGGGCTTGACCACTGGACTGCATTGGACTTGGCCGAGACTGGACTGGGCTCGGCCGGGGCTGGACTTAACATGGTGCATACTGGACTCGACTGAGCTGGGCTGGACTGAATGGGACTGGACTGCTGCGCTGGCTTGGACTGGACGTAGATTTCTTAAGGGACCACCGACAGATCTTTACTCGATGAATGAAGACTTCGACTGGGTCACATAAATAGAGCTTCCTCATATAGAATCTTATAAAGAAAATGTTTGATATTGGTCAGTTGTAAGACACAAATGCATGTTTACTTAAGCCATACAGTTTATAACACTGTTTAATAGTTATCAAAGCATAGTTCAATATGCCAATATGTTTATTTTAGAACACGCAATATTGCTTTCTAAACGTGTAACTTACCATCCGAAAGGATTACGATCATCCTATAAGTTTCTTAAAGTTTTTGACACCTGGTAAAGGTCGTTTGATTTACTTGACAAACCTTGACGATTTCCATAAATGTTCTATCAAGATTCTTTCCAAATAAAGTTGCACAGGCTGCCTTAAAACTATCTAGTTATCACTACATTGAAGTTTGTGCTACAAATTTAAAAATAACAGTTTCAATCTAAATAAAGAAGTCCGTAGCGACCGCTAATTCAATACAAATGCACAATACTCATACCATACTGTGTTCTTCAGAATAAAAACACGTATTTGAATTATAAAAATTCATAAGCTTTTGGATAGATTCAAAATAATTCAAAAGTTAGGTTAGATTGTATTTGTACAAGCGTTGGAGTTTTCGGTTTGCTGGTTCTTTTTGCTAGGTTTCACTTGTATAATGAATGCTAGACAGAGTAAGAAGAGAAGGCGCGGTTGAAAACCGATCAGGTTATAATGCTTCATATAGTTCTATTTATTATGTATTGCGAACATTTCTAAAAACAAAAAGCATGGTACGTGTAATGTGCATTCTTTTAAATCCAATTGTGGCTCCAAACAGTTCTTTATTTACATGGAATAGTCTTATTTTCTTAAATGTAGAGCAAAAACTTCAATCCACTGATAGTTTGACCCGCTTCAGACAGCATATACTTGAGAACTTGTATAGATCTGTCATGCAATTCAAATTCCGAATTTACTTGGTGGAGAAGATCTTTTTGGAAGACCGGGAGCGTTGCAGCTAGTGCATAGGACTACGACGCTGAAGGGCTGAGTTCGATGTTAGGTCCATGAGCATAGAATTTTTATACAACCGTTTCCCCTCCGAGATACTTCTGTCAAGAGCACCTCCTCTTGAAATGAAGCGGTTCAAAGCCCGTTTTCAAGAGTAGGTCCCTATGTGTGCGTACATTACTTTACACGCACGGCACAAATGAAGGACTGTAAAAATAATAGGAAGATCTTAACCACTACCGATGTTACGTTATACATTCAGAAGTAACTATTTTGTGTTCCAGACTAAAAAATAAGTGTAATAATTAAACTATGTTTTGATAAATAATTGTAGTAAATGCGATAAATTGTACGGTGTAAATAAATATAAACATTTTGTTTTCCACAGCCAACTCTCATCTAACATTTGGTTGGTCATACTGTATATTAATTATTGACGTTTTGTGTTTTCCAAAAATGTTATTTCATAATATTTCTTAGTAGTTACCCCCAGATCAGAATGTACTTGACATACTGGCTGCGGTAGACGTTGGGTCTAAACCGTTACTCTACTCGAGTGGAGGATTCATGTAGGGCCAGGGTAAACGTTGAAGGGTGTCAGCTGTTGGTGGTTAGCGTAAACCTAGTGATATTAAATATTTTTTCATGTTTCTTTGTTCATCATCAAATTAAAAAAGCGCATGGAATTAATTATAACTGAATACTACACACACACACACACACACACACACACACACACACACTCACACACACACACTCACACACACACACATATATATATAAATCAAAAACCAAGGAAATGTGGGAGGAAATTCCTACTAATATCATCAAATATGAGATGTTCATGTGAGAATGACCCACTAGCATTATGTTGAGGGGCAATCAATGTCGAATTACGACTTACCCCTATGATACTCCATCACCATCTTATCACAATATTTAAAAGTTTTAAGGGCACTATACAGGGTGGTCACCATCGGCACTTTGGAAACGTTAAGAGATGGGAGGTCGGTTAAATTATAGAAAAGTAGCACATTTTCATGGCTATTGAGAATCTGAAATCCTGGATATTTTGATTCATTCTTGATTTATCACAAAAAACTGAAAATTGTAATATTAAAAATATATTATTATCTTCCCTGCCATTGGCGCTATTTCAATCAAACTTGGTAATTTCATGCTTTCATCTCTGTGAGTTGAATGACAGTACAGAAATTTTTTAGGTCTTCTAGATTCCAAGCTGCGATAATTTCTTATGGTCGCCATATTGGATTATCAAACTATTAGATAGACAAAAAAATAGCTCTTAAAATTGGTAACAAACATAACCTTCTTCTTCCAAAAAGTTTGAAACATGCATCAGAAACATCTTACAAAATTCTGTCGTTTGGCACAACTAATATTAAAGTCGATAAATTCGTTTAATTACCTAATTTGGAAACCTAAAAAAATTCACACTTAAACGGAATGTTTATTATTATTGATCGTCATTTTCCACAACTCTCCATTTACAATATTCAGACATGTATTATGATGCCTTTTCTTCCCAACGCACACCACACCATTATATCTATCACAATAGTTCTTTGAATTCTACTTCCTAAAATGACTATATTATAAAAAAAATTAATATGCCCGACGAACTGTTACTACATTTGACAAACAGCATAAAATCAAAGTGTTTTACAGAAGTAGGTATGTATATATATATATATATATATATATGGTGTATATATAACATACTATATAACTATTATATATACACACACTCTATATACGAGGGGTATTTTTTAAATAAGATCCGTTTTTTAATAAGAAGAAAAATACTGTAAATATTATTAAAATATATTTTTTTCCATATTCTACATACTTTTATCTACTTTTCTACATAATATACATTTTTGTTCAAACATTTGTCATACTGCTTAACAAGTTTTCCGACGTCAAAGAAATCTGACGCCTGTGAAGAAGCCCAATCCATGACTACAGTTTTCACTTCTTCGTCGTCGTTGAACCGTTGACCACCAAGGAACTCCTTTAAGTACCGAAACAAGTGCAAATCACTGGGTGCAAGATCTGGACTGTAAGGTGGATGACCCAGTTGTTCCCATCCAAAAGACCTGATTAGACTTTGTTCTTGTGCAGAAACATGTGGCCTTGCATTGTCATGGAGTAATATCACACTGGAAGACAGTAGGCCACGCCGCTTGTCTTGTATGGCACGCCGGAGTTTTCTCAAGGTCACACAATACGCATCAGAATTGATTGTCGTGCCTCTCGGCATAAAATCCACTAACAAAAATCTCTTTCCTATCCCAAAAGACAGTTGACCTGATCTTTCGTGCTAAAATTGTCTGTTTGGCTTTCACTCTGGTTGGCGACGATGTGTGTCGCCATTGAGTCATGTGAGACACCCAAGTTTCATCTCCTGTAACGATGTAGTCCAACAAGTCATCTCCTTCCTGATTGTATCGAGTCAAAAATGATAAAACACAGCCCAATCTTTTTGTTTTGTCATCGTCAGAGAGCAGTCTTGGAACCCACCGAGAACACAGTTTTCGATAATTCAGTTTCTCCGAAACAATGGTGTACAAACCTGACCTTGAAATCTGTGGAAATTCAATTGATAACTTTGAAATCGTGAATCGCCGGTCCTCTCGAATTTTGTTGTCCATATCACGAACCAAATCTTCAGAAATCAGAGAAGGTCGGCCAGGGCATGGCTCGTCATGCACATTAACCCGCCCGTCCTTGAACATTCTCACCCACTTTCGAACTTTACTGTCACTCATAGCATTATCACCGTAAACTTTACAAATCTGACGGTGACTTTCCGCTGCTGCCAAATTTCTTGCACTCAAGAATCGAATTACAAATCGTATCTCATAGTCGGCGGGCGACTCAATTTTCTTAAACATTATACATTTCTACAGCTCAGCACATAGACAGACGATACGGCTGCAAATGGCGTCTAAATGCGCGCAAAGCATTCTGGGAGCAGACGTGCAAGCACACTGCGGCGATCGCGGGTCATTCTCACTCTCATTCACAAACGGACCTTATTTAAAAAATACCCCTCGTATATATATATATATATATATATTCCGGTGTTACACCGGCCTGTGTTCCGGTTCTCACACGCCACCTGTCTCGGTCTTGGACATCTTCCTCTTGCATTTGGTATGGAGTCATCACGTCTCGAATTCCATTGTTCCAGATTCTTCTAGGTCTTTTTTTGCGTTTTCTTAGGGGATATACTTTCTTCAGCCAACGTTGATCGTCCATCCGAAGCAAATGCCCAAACTATTTCAGCCCTCTCCTCTCAAATTCTATCCATTATTGTATCTACTGCTTTCATTTTGTGTCGATCTTCTTCATTTGTGACCTGTTCTAGTCTGGATATCCGACCTCTTCTACGGAGGTAATCCATTTCTACCGCCTACAGTTTTCTTCTATATTCGCCGTTCGCTATCGACGACCGATTTGACCATTGACTAGGCAATTTTTTTTTAATTTCTTTAGATGTGCTTGTCCCGCCACACTGAGTTTAAGCTTCCCAGCACCTTTGTGCATTTTCACCTATCTCGTTATTAGTAATCAGTGCACCTAAATATTTTATTTTAAAACTTGTGTAATTTTTTCTGTGTCATTCGCCAATGCTTGGAAACTAGCAGCGGGGTTTATTACTAAGTATTCAGTCTTCGCAATGTTAATTTTTAGGCCCCATTTCAAACTTCAAGTTGTACGAGACTTGGGCAATCGCCACATGATCGTCCGCACCTAACTAAAAAACCAGGCGAAAACAGAATAAGGTAAAAGCAGATAGCGTGGAGACAAACCAATTCACATGATTGATGCTGGAAGGAGGAGGAAGAATTGAGTTTGACGTCAATAACTGCAGTAGCATAACTCGTGATTATTAAAGTAGATGAGGGTTAAGGTTCATAAATAAATAATAAACTTTATTCATACCACCAAACCGATCAATGCGATATTTTATTATAGAAGTGCTTCTTGGATTTCTAAATAAAACAGTTTTTGCGCAATTTTCCCAATACAAATTTATCGATTTTAATATTCTTTGCGTCAAAACATAGTATTTTGAGCGACCTTTATTTAGACACAAAGGGCATGATGCCACTTAACATTTTATAGATGGTACAGAAGCGTAGTCTTATGTGATTCATGAGATACTGTGGGTGGCTCGTTTGCAAATAAACGCCCTGTGTATAAGAATATATTCTTGCGTGTGGTCGATTCATACATATAGTTAAAAATGAAATATGAGAAAATGCGCTCACGTCATACGGGAATAAAACTTCTTTTAAATTAAATTTTATGGCGGATATAGACAGGTGAATTCAAAAAATTGGTATATCCTGACAAATTATCATAGACAGGGTATACGAAAACCAAGTTCCTAAATAGCTAAAATACCCTCGTATTGCATTTTGCTAAAAATAATTTTTATACAGGTTGATTTGAAATATTGGAACAGGCAGATATTTTTTATTATGAATTTTTGCTAGGAGATTATAGAAACAACGTTGTACAGGAAATTAATACATAGGTAATAAATATACATATAGTAAATTCGTATTACTTCTGGTATAACCGGAAGTAATACTAACTTTAGATTTTTAAACGCAATGCTGTATTTTTTATTTTATGCTCTGAATCACATTAAAATAGTTATACAATATAGGTAACTAATACTAGAAATTTCAAAAATTGCTAGAATTCCTCAAATCATTTTTGTGCGTATTATTATTATAATTATAACACTTAGGGCATCCTAAACCGACCTCGCAACTCTAAATTAATTGTAGCTTTTTACATAGACAAACCATTATGTTGCTTTCCGTGCCTCTGCCAAGGCGTAGGCCCTTCTACTTGACCCCTGCAAAGCGAACAATAGAAAAAACTAGTACGTACAATATACGAAAAATAAATTAGTTTCAGAGTCTTGTTCTAATTTTATAAAAATAATATACATTTTGACATTGAGGTTGTATGCGTTATATGCTTATGGTGGTAGTTTGAAATACGAGGTTTGTTCAACTGAAATCCATCTTTGATCAACTTAGCCTTGAAACCAAATGCAATAATTCAAATGATGTTTGTTAATGTTAGTAGTGTTTGTAAGCAACACATTAATAAGTTTCTGGAGTTTGAGCTAGAGTCTGACTTTTAAAACTTCGATTTTAAAATGGCGTTTATTATTGAAAATCCGTTCAAATTTGATCAGCGTGCATTCCTACAATTTTTATGCGCTGAGGGTGTGCAGCTATTGCAGATTCACACGCGAATGCAAGCAGTGTATGGAAATGCATGTATTGCGTACCCAACTGCGAAGGAATAGCGCCGAAAATTTAAGAATGGAAAAGAGGGGACTATGGATGAGCCGCGACCAGGTGCACGGTGTACTGCATTAACAGAAAATGGCATGGGTGGAAAGTCTCATTAGAGAAATTCGAATTTCAATTAGAGAAATTTCAGAAATTGTCGGTGCGAGTGTAGGATCTGATAGTATTGTTCGTAACCTGGGTTACAGCAAAGTTTGTTTGCAATGGATTCCTCGTCTCTTGTCTAATGAACAAAAATGCTGCCGAATGGGCTTATCTCTGCAACACCTCACAGACTATAAGCAAAATGGTGATGACTTTCTTCTGTCAATAGTTACTGGTGACGAAACTTGGTACCATTACTACCAGCCATCCAGTAAGTTATCCCCGATGCAGTGGAAACATTCAAGTTCACCACCCCCAAAGAAATTTAAAGCACAACCTTCTGCAAGAAAGGTGATGTTAACATTTTTTTCGGCCATAAAGGACCCTTGTTGATAGAGTTTAAGGAACCTGGAGTAAATGTCAATGCAAATCTCTACAATACAACTTTGAACTAGCTTCATCAAGCAATAAGACGGAAACGTCCAGGAAATCTTAGGCGTGGAGTCACGACAATTCTAGGCCTCATGTTGCTAATGTGGGAAAAGAAAGAAATGGACGATTTTAGAGCATCCACCCTATAGCCCGGATCTATCGCTTTGCGATTCCCGTATTTTTGGACCGTTGAAAAAAGGCATTAAAAGGTCGGCATTTTAAGTCTGACGCAGAGGTACAGGTAGCTGTGGAAGACTTCTTCAACCAGCAGCTACAAGAATTCTATGAGCAGGGTATACATCGGTTTGTAAAAGAATGGGATAGGTGCCTTAACTGTGACGGTAATTATTTGTAATTAAATAGTTGAATACATTTTTTATAAAGCAAAGATGGGTTTGAATTGAAGACACCTTGTAGATGAAAAGTTTATCTAATTTTCTTACATTTAGAACAATTCCAAGACTCTATAACCGATTTATGTTGTCGTATATTACACGTATTGTCTTTTACATTGGCTCCAGTTCGTTTTCCAGCGTAGACGTCTCTATGCCTGAGACAAGGCAGGGAATGGAATTGCTTTGTCGATGGAAAAATCTACATTCAATTTTTGATATTCAAGTAGGTTTAGGATCCCCTTAAGAGATATTAAATATCTGAATTGGAATAACACTTTTTGAGTAAATGGGCATTAACGTCGAAATTTTCATCTTCAATCTTAATTTTCAATCTAGAGCCTTCGGATAAAAATATTCTACTTGTGTAATGAAGTCTGTTGTTTAAAAACTGCTATCCAAAAAATGTCTAACGCCCGCTTCTAGATCCAGATCCACGTCCGTTTAAAATCTTGTTATTTAATATTTCATCAAAATCGAACCAAACGTTTTAAAGATATCGAGCTCACATATGTCTAATACTCGGATTTCAAATCAATGCTTTTCTCATACTAATGGTATGAGAAAATAAACATTTTACGAAAGTATAATTTGATTAGTAGCACTTTTCCTGGATTGTCCAATTTCGTGTAGGAGGCAAAAAATAAATTCCACCGGTATATTTAAATTGCCTTTATAGGTTTGGGTTAATTCCTGGATAAATTCGCAAATTTATGCGTAAAGCAATGTGCAAATCTGCTTTTAAACTTTCAAATGCATTAATTACTTTGTATAACTGCAGGGTAAATATTACAAAATATTCATTGTTTTAAATATCACCCTGACATGGTACGTTTCCAATTTAATAAAATTGGCCGGAGGTAAGTCGCATAAAATAGGATATTTTATTTTAAAATTTTGTAGCGAATCTGAATGCGACATAAAGAACGTTAAAAAGTTTAAAAAGCAATGACCCGTTTAAAATCTAGCGGAGATGTTGTACAATAGTAATATATTCAAAAACTAATTGGGTTTGAAATTAATAAACGTTTCTCTCCCATAGTTCAAGGTAATTTTCACGAGCTAATTGAATCGTCTAGATCAGCTTTTAAAAACGTGTTCTGCATAACGTTCTGAAAGTTCTTGGAAGTCTGCATGTTCATGAAAATAGTTTTCTGGGATTATCTTAGATGCTTGCGACAGCATTACATAGTAAAATGTTATTTAACCAACATTGCTGGAACATTTTTAAAAATCTGTACTATGTCTGTCAGTAATTATAACTACACAAACGTAAATATTCAACTGCATACTGTATTTATAGGAAAGTACTAATTTCATACAATTTGCCTGAAGGAGAAAGTACGAGGGCTATTTCATATGTTTTGTGAATTAAATAGGAAAACTCTGATAACAATTTTTATTTTTCAATTTAACCGCCAAAGCAATACAATTGAAAGGAAGGTGCACACTCAGTGTCAATTCATCACGAAAGTCAGATTCCGCAAGGTTTGCAAAATTCTTCAACTGCTTTTTCATTTCCTCGTTTGATGGAAATGCTTCTCCACGACGGAATTTCCTACGGCAGTGGTTCCCAAACCTTTTTAAAGTTCTACCCCTTTCGACCTAATTTTCTAGCGACCCTCCTGTTGTAGTACTCAACTTCATTCAGAATCAGCGATTAAACAGCCAACTGATGCCATCTATTACCAAGTAGGGCAATTTATTTACGTGTTCTCCGTGTTTCCAGCAATATTCAGCATATTCGGGAGGGTGCTAAATGGCACGGGAATAGTGTGGAAAACCAATTTTGCTTTATATATGCAGCTGAACGCGACGACATTAGTGATCATTTCATCATTGTGTGCTGTACTGCTGACTGTGTGTTGAGTGCAATAAATCAATAATAAATATACAACGTTAAGTACGAGCTATACTTGTTTCGTTAAAGATTGATATATTTATAAAACGATCGTTAGAATCTTTCTCGTCTAGTAGTGACAAGAGTACACAGAAAAATATATTGTAAAGCAATGAATATCTCAAATACGGTTTTATCCTTATTTCTCAGAAATAGCAGTGCTTATTTTGTCGAGAAGCTTTGTCAAAAGAAAGTATAAAGCCATCAAAGCTATTTCGACATGTAAAAACCAAACATGCAGACCAAAAAGAAGCCTATGGAAATCTTTCAAAGAAAGATAAACTCTCCACTCTCCACTTTTACAACAGCAACCACTACTAATGGAAAAGCACTCTTATCAAATTATCTAATTGCATTCCGCATTGCAAAAATCAGTAAACCACATACAATTGCTGAAGATCTGATTTTACCAGCAGCTGTTGAAATGGTGCAAATAATGGTTAGTGAAAAAGAGATTGACAAGCTGAAAGTAATACCCCTCTCTAATAATACTATCTAAAGAAGAATAAGACATGGTAGAAGATATTATTGAAAAGATTAAGAAGTGCACGTACTCAGAGAGACGAATCCACGGATATTTCTACTGTGCCCAATTTATAGCATTTGTAAGATAAAATACTGGACATGGTATTACAAAAGATATTTTATTTGTACTCAATTACAGGTCAGTACCACCGGGAAATGTTTATTTAACACTTTCATGCGAAATATTAACAAGTACGAAATTAACTGTGTAAAATGCACCCATGGCGCCAAGGTTATGACAAGATATCAATCTGGTCTTATTGTCAGAATAAAACAGATGCCAAATGCTAGATGGTTACACTGTCTTTTTTACATCCAGACGCTCTTGCATCAAAATCTTTACCTTCTGAAATGGATTATGTTTCGAAAAATGTCATTGAAGTGGTAAGTTCTATCAAAGGAAAAGCATTGCAGATTCGTATTTTTCGAAAAATTTGTGAAGACATGGGTTCTTTATACATAAATCGTGTTTTATTACACGGAAGTAAGAAAACTATCGAGAGGTAACATCTTGAAAAGAGTTCTCCTGTTAAAAGCGGAAATATTGTACCTGCAAGATGAAAAACCGGAATATGAGAACTTATTTTCCAATTCCCTTTGGGTTCTTAGGCTGGCTTTAATTGCTGATATTTTCGAGCACTTAAACGCTCTGAATGCTTGATTTCTTGTCGACTTCAATTGGAATAAAGATGTTTGATTCATTCCAGTGCGTTCAAGAACTCATGGAAGACTTAGTTGACGATGATAATATGATAAATTCTGAGAACGTGTTTGCGATATACAAGTGATTTTGCACAATTTAACATAACAGCTCATTGACTATTTCTTCAAAGAATTTCAAAACAGTTAGCTGAAATTTCAACAAAAATGAAAGAAAAATTTATTGAAATATCATGTGATGGAATGTTGAAACTAGACTTCTTTTCCCAGAGCGTAGATCAACTTTGGACCAAAGGAATGCAAGAATACCATTTGGTGCCAAGTGCTACATCTTTATTAAATTTTGTTCGAATTAAATTTTTCGTCTTTCACTGGATTCAAAACAAAAGTAAGAAATCTCCTCGAACTTGAAAAGGATATTATTGTTTGAGTGTATCGAATACAGAGCCCAGATTTGAAAAGCTAGTTTTAATGTTATTATTTGGAAACTTGTTTCATCGTTTACAGTTACTTATGTTTGTGTTCTTGCATTTATTGAAAATTTAAATATTTTACGTTTGATTTATTTTTGTTTACTGTGTGAAAGGTAGAAATATACAAGAAAGCAGCCGAAATGACATATTTAGTATGTCCATAGATATGTGTATTTGTTTTTCATGATAATTTATCATTTTAGTATTATTATATAGATATCCACCAAATATATATAGAGTACAAACAGGCATATGATAACATAAATAGAAATTACTTAAAGCAAATAATGAAAGAATTCGGAATCCCAGGAAAACTAATCAACCTCGTGCAAATGGCACTATCACAAACAAAATATAAGGTGAGGAAACAAGGAAAACTTTCCATACCATTCGAAGTAAAAAAGGGACTAAGACAAGACGACCCTCTATTTTCAACCCTGTTTAACTTAGTAGTAGAAAGATGCATAACGAATATACACACAAACCCAGGAGGACACATAATACAACATTTAGAATTTGCCGATGACGTGGTGATCCTGGCACGAACAGAACATGCATTAAAGGCAGCATACCGCGAACTAGAAAAAGAAGCGAAGGGAGCGGGACTAATAGTAAACGATTAAAAAAACCAAATACATGCTAAACGACAATAAAGACACAAAGACTAAAATGGTTGGGCCACCTAACAAGAATGAGAATCAATAGAACCCCAAAAACGGCGTACGAAAGAAAACCAGAGGGTAGGAGGAAACGAGGACGACCAATGAAAAGGTGGAGCGAAGATGTAGAAAACAACCTAAAAGTGCTGGGAATAAGAAAATGGAGAAGAAAGGCACTAGCTAGAGAAGAATGGAAGGTCGTTGAGCAGGCCAAGGACCTACAAGGATCGTATAGGAAACAGAAGAAGAAGAATATTATTTACAGCGTGAAAACGTATTTCCCGATGATAAACATTTATTTTAAGTGTTATTACTGTTATTTCTTTTCTAAATTTTCCGGATATTACTTTTAATGCACATAATAAGCAAGTACTTGTAGTCCCAAAGAAACAAAGTAACAATTTTTTTATTTTAATAATAATAATAGACTCCATTTAAATAGGTTTCTTTTTGCTTTATACGTATTGCGTATTGCATTTTACATGTCATTTTCAAAGGCATTTAATATTGTAAAAATTATAGCTAGGGCAACAGCACAGGGGATCTTGATTTTGGACTTGGCTCTGGTCTTCTATTCCAAAACTTCCAATAGCGGGAAACTTATGAGCTCAATTTGCTCATTCATTAAAAGTGTATTTGTTAAAGTATGTTTGTGAATTTGAAAGGCTTCAAGTATATTCAATTTACGTTTACCATCACAGAAGTGTAACAATGTTATTATATTATTTAATATCAATGTATGATTGTGATCTAATAAGTGGTTAGCGTAGTTAGATTTTTCTAGATGTTTGTATTCGTATGAGCGAATGCGGTTTCTGTATCTCGTATCAAAATTTCCAGTTGTTTGACCTATGTATGCATAATTACACTGTGAACAGTTTAATTTGTAAATACCTTATTTTAATAAATCGTTATTTCTAGCTTTTTTGTTGAATAAGGTGTTGAAAGTGTTTTTTGTTGGTTTATAAATTACTTTAAATGTACTTATTTTGATTATAATTTCGCAATTTTCTACAATATATCAACGAAATATGGAACTGAAATATATTTAACATTTTCAGCGGTCTTTTGAATATCATTTTTGAATTGCTAGTTTATAATCTCTCTTTTTGATTAGTGTGTCTATGAGTTTTGTGTTGTGCCCATTACTATGTGCAATTTGTTTAATAATCGAAATCTCTTTGGTGTAATGACTGTTACTTAGGGAATGTATCAATGACCTATAGGCTGCTAATTTATGTCTTTTATGGTGACATGAGTCTGTGGTATCGTGATATCGGTTTGTGTAGGTTTTCTATAAATAGAGTCTGCGAGTTTGTTTTTGGAATTAATTTTTAAGTTTAAGTCTAATTAATTATTTAGAGCTCATAAATTCCCTGCTATTGGAAGTTTTGGAATAGAAGACCAGAGCGAAGTCCGAAATCAAGATCCAGTGTGCTGTTGCCCTACCTACAAGTTTTACAATATTAAATGCCTTTGAAAATGACATGTAAAATGTCGAAATACGTATAAAGCAAAAAAATAAATACATGTTGAAATTGAGTCTATGTTTATTATTAAAACATAAATATGAATTTCAACGAAGTAAGGCAAGAAAAAATTAACAAATAATTTTTTTTTAGAGTGATATTTGTTTTTGCGGGGTAAAAGACAACGCATCCAGCCTGCGATGGCAACATAATATTACACAAATAACAGTTGGAGTAATAATTTTATGAAACGACAGTCAGCCAAAACGTTTGGCCTATTTTCAATTCTATTTTTAGTAGGCTTCCTGTTGTTTATGACAACTACCTGTTGAATTGTTTCACCTGCGATAAATAAAACGTACGTTCTTTCTACTAAGGGAATTAAGTTGAAACGTAATGCATGAAATAGCATTTTCTCCGCTTGTTAAAATGATGTAAACGAATAGCTGCAAGTTCCATCTTTAAATGACCTAGAATCTTTAATAATGAATCCTGGGTGGTTCAACGTTTCCCCCAAATTATGAGCTAAAACGAAAATCACTAGATCGGGTGTTGCAAAAACTCCCTAAATTACGGTAAACATGCCAGAGTAGTCCAATGTTACATGTAACGAACGTGCTTGGATTAAAGCAGCATACTCTGCACAACCTTTTTACCAAAGCATTTGGGGACAAAAAATTTTATACAGTTCGTAAAATATTAAAATTTAAATTGAAAAATCATTCCAAACAGGGTTTAAAAATAAAATGAGAGGAGAACGTACCACACGGGAAACTTGCTCTACCCAACCCTTAACCACGCAAATTTATTACTGCTTTATAGATACCAATCTATGTTTCCGCAATAGAAACTCAAAAGCTTACTTTGAATTCAAACGATGGGAAAACGTCTTGGGAGATTTTTTAGGAAGACTTTAAGCTCATTTTCAGTACTCTTCTTTTAGGAAGGTCTGACCTTTATTAAAACAAACGAGCTTTTTTGATTTTATTAGTTTGATATTGATTTTTCATCGTGTTAAATTCATAAAACGGATGCTTAAAGCAAACACTTTCGAATCCAGAATATGCGCCAACTGAAAATTTAAAATTTGCGGCAATTGTACGAAATCCCAACGGATTCAGACACAGTCGACTAATCTTTTTCGCCGCATTCAGTTTAAGGGTATGTTAAAGGTAGAAAGTAGCTTAGCGCCGAATTTAGGGCCGCCTGTTTCATGTGAATTCGCATGGTTGCTTTGTAGTTTGATATGGGTCTGGGTATTTCATTACGTTATAAATAATTACATACATGAAAGACTCTAATCTATCGAGCGTTAACTTGCTTGCCCTCTTTCATTTGATTGATAACACTTAAAATTAACCTCTAACTTATAAAACTGAAATTAGCAAACGTGTTTTCTAAAGTAAAATGTTATGAATGAAGAATATTTCTATCTCAAACAGTCGGAGAGGAGGAGCGTAGAAAATAAATAAATATGGTGGCGCAACACTTGTGCGGCATCAATCAGATAAATTGCTGGTGGTTATGTCCAATTCTGCACTAGATAAAGTCGCTTTAGCAAAGAAAGGTACGAAGATACACTCAAGAAGAAAAGGTTGACAATTTTTATGAGTATTTACGTTGGCTAGAAGAAATTTATTTGGTATTTACAAAATATAACCCGACTTATTGCCAAGAGAGGGATACTCTAGAATAATAAGTTTGGAAACGATCAAGCAGGTTTTCAATTAAGATAGAAAAAAAATAAAGAATATCGCAGGATATTCTCGTTAGTTACAACTATTAAGCAAAACCGGGGAAACTGAAAAAACGTAAATGGGTAATAATGTAGAATTGAGTGAAAATATACATATTATACAGTGTCCGATAACGTGAGGTTACTACCTACGTGTAAGAGAGGTGAAAAGAAGTCGAAACTAAAGATTGCTCATTTTCTCTAAATCAACTATTAAAGAAGTTATGGCCTGTTTTAGTTAAATACTGAAGCAATCGAAACAATAAATGATATGAAGTGGTATTGATACAAACTGTCGTTACTATGGAAATGATATTATTTACTTGTATGTCAAACAGTAAAGCACCTTAAAGTTGATTTCTCTGCTTGCGCTTATTAACAGTGTTGATAACGTTTACTTTTACAACGTGAGAGTACGCCGATATCCATTACATGTAAGGTTTTTGTGAGGGAAACTCAGTAGCAACTGCTCGAGAATGTGGGTTGAGATTTCCAAATCGGCGACTACCAGACCAACGAGTTTCCCAACGAGTGTACAACCATCTACGTGAATACAGAACTTTCCGAAAACCGTCGGCTGAGCGTCCAGTACAGCAAATACTAGACAATGAGGACAACATACTGCGAGAAATTGATAATAATCCCATCACCTCTGTTCGTCGTGTATCTGCACAAGTTAATGTACTACGAATGCGAGTTTGGAGAACATTAAAACGTCATGGTTTATATCTATTTCATACCCAGCCTGTTTTTTTACGGGCCAGCTTTTTCGTCGACCCGCAACCGGATAGATGGAAAGGCCTGCAGCTTAGCTCAGAGGAGTAGAGGAGCTTCGCGGAAATCGGTTACGGGAGGAGATCTTCCTGGTTGTGTAGAGAGTAGGCCAAAATTAGCGGGCGCCACCTTTATAGTGCCTCCCTCCTGTTTAGAAAGCTTGCAAATTTCATGCACACACAAATACAAATACATAATAATAAAAGATGTAATGCATTTTAAGACACATATAATTAAACGACTGGAAATGACAATACAAAGATGAAGGCAAATGGTAATTTAATAGCTCTATATTACAAACAGTTAATTTGAGCGCTCAACAGGAGGGACTCGGCGTCGCTGGCACACGTTATTTAAATTGCCCAAACGACTACGTGGCCAGTGGCGTCGGAGTTTACACGAATAAAACAATATATATATATATATATATATACAGTGTGTCTCACTGTAGACGGCACCACCCCAGTATTTTGTTTATATACTATCGATTCAAAAAATTTCTTTTTTCTGATTATACCTCTCACTAAACTGTAATTTTAGGGTATGTTACTTTCCCTTCGCGGTGAAATGCTAGCCTACTACGATTTAAAATAAACAGCAAAATTTTCAATATTTTTTGTTTGTAATGAAATTTTGGATTTAGCTTATTTGAACGATTCTGAACAACTTTTATTAACAAAATTTTGTTGTAAAAAAATCTCTAATACGACTTCTTCAATTTTGCTGTTTATTTTAAATCGTAGTAGGCTAGCATTTCAGCGTGAAGGGAAAGTAACATACTCTAAAATTACAGTTTAGTGAGAGGTATAATCAGAAAAAAGAAATTTTTTGAATCGATAATATATAAACAAAATACTGGGGTGGTGCAGTCTACAGTGAGACACACTGTATATATATATATATATATATATATATTTACTCTTTACATTTAGTAATACAAAAAAAAGACTATCGGCGACTGAAGGTCGCTTCTTGTTACATACAAAAAGGGTTCAATCACTTAGAATTTTGCAAGTTAACGCGTAAAAGGGTTTTTTCCTTTTTTTTCACCACACAAAAAAACTAGGTCCTTTACCTTGACTTCCGGTGAAGGCAGGCACAATTCTGGGGATTGCTTTACATATGCAGGTACAGTTTGGGGTATTTTCAGGTCCGGGAAAAAGGTAGACGTCTTCTTCAGAAAACTTTGGGACGAAACATTTGTTGCAGCAACGGCACAGGTACAGGAACAACGAATGGGCTCGATACTAATCCGCCAAAGGCGATCGGCAAATTCGCAATGAATTGCCTTTCCAGGGATAAAAATTCCAGCGCATTTCTTTTAAATCCGACACTTGTCGATAATCTGTTCACTCCCCGGTGAAACAGCAATACGAAACTACACGCGATGGATACCCATCGTAACATAAGCCGCCCCTGCAGTACTCGATTTCTTAACGGCCCCCGTAGATGGACTTGGTAGAGCGGAGTCCAGCGAAGATCGAAGGCTGACTGAAGAGCTAAACGCAACCCGAACATGCGTTGGTCGCAAATGTAACACCACTTTGAGAAATATGATGAAATTGTTCTGGAAAGATCTGAAACGTAAATTCGCAAAAAGCGTCCAGGATCAGGCGCATACAACACATTAATCGGCAAATCTAGCATACAAAGGGAAACTTCAAGGCTTTGCGGAATTGGCCCCTCATAACTCAATCTTAAAACAAATAACGAAAACTGTAATCTACATAAGAACGGCAATTAATATAGAATTTTAATTGCTATGAAGCGACAATTGAAGTATGACTCAAATCCAGACAGAGTGGCACAAAATCAAATGAACATAACATGTTCAAGCCCTCTTACCTACAGATTTCGCTAGTCGTATGGAATTTTGCCGCTGGATCATTCAAAATCGAAACCTACATAATAAAATTTTATTCACGGATGAGCCAACATTTACAAGGAATGGATTAATGAACAGAAAGAAAAGCCACTTTTGGTATTTGGAGAATCCACACGAAATCACAGTGTCAAATTATCAACACGGGTTTTCAGTAAATATCTGGTGTGGAATTATTGATAACATGCTCATTGGTCTTTTCGTTTTTGAGAACCATTTAACCGACAACAGATATTTAAATTTTCTAAGAGATCATTTGGGAGGATTGTTAGATGATGTCCCTCTCGCGATCAGACATGATATGTGGTACCAGCACGATGGCGTCCCTGCGCACTTTGTGTTAGTGTTTGAAGGATATGTAATATGTAATTGGTAGAGGAGAACAGCGCCTCCGGCCCCCAAGATCTCCAAACTTATATGGTATACCAAACACCATCAGAGACTGTTGAAGACGCAGCATCTAATTCTGAATATCAATGATATGTTACGTAGGGCAACTAGATCTCTCTCGTGAAGAGCCAGAATGTGTCTCGAGAGCAACGGTGGCCATTTTGAACAATATTTATAGTGAATTTAAACTAAATAAAAATAAATATAGGCTTTTCTGAAATTGTAATTATTTAATAAATAATAATTTAACACTCTGTATTTTGAAAACAGTTTTCTTTACACCAAACTCAAAAATGTAAAAATATACATGTGTTCCAAATGAGATATTAGAAGTTGAATTTTATTAAATGTGGTTGTAAATTAGGAACATCCTGTATAAAATATTTAATTTCTAAATAGTACGACACTTATCTGAAAATGCGTTCGTGTTAACTGCAAAATAATTTTGAAAAATTATATGCCGTTCTTTAGATACTAACTGTTAAAGATAGACCGTCAGTTTCTCAAAATTTAATGGAATATTAATTACTTCCGAAACCATTAGCGATAGGTATTAAGAATCATCCAAAAATGTAATAGTATATAGGATGTTCCATTTAAAATAACGAAGTTGTTCAATGTCCCACTCAAACAAAACACCTTGTATAGTCAGCAATAATTCTACGTTATTTACCTATAGTAATCCAACAAGCAACTTCAGTATTTAAAGTTTTTTCGAAGCGGGTATAACAAAGACAATAGGAAACAATATCGCACTATTATGTCACCCTGTATATTTAACACAATGTATGAAATTTACCAAAATTAATAACAGTTTTCATTTTCAAAACTGAAAAAGTTTTTCTATAAAATATTATATAACAGGGGATTATCCTGTTTATGTATTGTTATGTCCCATAAAATAAGTAGGGATTCGTATTTCAGCAAAATTTTAATTTAAATTCGTACTTTTTAATTAGCAATAACAAATTTACGTACCAACATTATGTATAAGGCTATAACTTTAAAGTACTTGGGCATAGCAAAAGGTATATAATTAGTTTACCTATAAAATCTAATAAATAATTAACACATCCGCTATTTATCGTGAGTGAATGGTAGTCACGTTCGATGATTTTAAATTTTTAAAACATATATTCAAATTATAGCAGCTATTTAATAGTGTTAGCGTATTCTGTTGAAGGAACATTCTGGCCGTTTTTGACATTAAAGAAAAATGGCAATACTGAACATCAAATATAGCCCCAGTATTGTTCAGTGGTTAGAGCACAGGGTTCCGGTGCGGAAGGTCAGGAGTTCAAACCCCGACTCGAGGCCTGGCGCGCGGGCCTACCCAGTCGCTTTAAATAATTGGGTACCTTCGTTCGAATAAACAAGGGATAACAATGCGGTTGTTTAATGTGTAATGCTCACCACGTGTCATTCATTCAGTACGTGAGGATACGGGAGCTCTGATCTTCCGCCTTGTAGACCAAACCCCTTTATGGGGTGTAGAGCCTCACCATTATTACTAAACATAAAATATCATGTTATTAATTACCCATACAAACACATATAATACTACATGACGCTTGTTATTATAAAAAATCAAATTAGCTACAGGTCTACCTTACATGGAGCCGTAATAATTCCGATATTTATTAAAATTAATATAATAAAGGAATATCAATTACAAAACAATAATAATCATTATAACTATATTGATATATTAGTCTAAAAAAATAATAACTTACCCATCCAATAACTATATATCTCAAATTCAATTTATTTTATTTTGGTGATATACCAGGGACAATTGTACAAATTATGAACATCTTTAAACACTTTCAAGATCTTCTTCAACGCCAAAACAGTTATTTTTGAATTAAATTGTTGCTAAAAAAGTACGTTGTCCCATTTAGAGAAAACATTCAGTTAGTATTTTGTACACTAGATGGCGGCGCACTAAGTGCAATTTGTGCATAGACTTGGCCATACTTTGTTTTCTTGTACAACCATATCTTTATTCTTTTTAATTACTGTATAATTATAATATCTATTTTTAAATTTTATTAACATACCATCCAGGTTTTTGTGAATAAACTGTATTTGAAATGTCTGCTCCTCATATACCTACGCTGCTATAAATATAAGTATCCTATTTAACTTAACGTTTTGAGGTATCTGGGCTGGTTTACATTTAGGTAAATCCCTAACATGGTCAAACTATCTCATTTTTTTTTATTTTACTTACGGTAGATAGACTAGTTGGCAGCCAGTTAAAATAAATAAGTTGCAAACTTGTTCCTGAGTTCAAATTCAATCTCCGAAACCCACCATCATAAGTATTTCTATTCGTTCTCTTTCTGTCAGACACATCTTAATTATTGCTGAGATACTAGTTATGTGATTAATTATTAAAAAAACTACAACTGTTAATTGTCACCAGTAATTGTGATAAATTTATTAACTTTTAATGCAATCATCACTAAGTAAAATTGTGTTGTATGTATAGAGTGCAATCTCTAGAAGAAAACATTATTAAATTACATTTTGATAAATATTTCTGTAAATTTTCATGATAAACGTGTCAAATTTGTGTTTAATAAACCCGTTTATTGATTATCTATCCAAATCCGTTAAAATATACAAGGTGTTGCATTTGAAATAAGACAGTTCTAGGAAAACCGGAAGTGATGCTGAGTTGACATATGGGCAAAAAAATTCCAATTCAAAAATCTAATTTAACATGTCCGAATGTTTTCCAACGAAAACAATTGCCTTTATTTTATTGAATTTTATTCCTTTCGTCGTGAACTCACTGTATATTAAAACAAAACAACGGGCGCCACTTATATATCTATTGCAAACTTTTGAAATTTAGAAATTCTGAAAAAGTATACATTTAATCGATGAGTAATTTAAACTTCTCCATTTTGTCATTATTCAAGGGAGGAAAACAATATTAATATCTGTTGTTTATTGTCACTGTTCTTGGTGATTAAATATAAATCCATTGAAGTTATTAACAATATTTTATTTACTTGTTAATTAATATGAAATCACAAAAGTATAATAAATCGATAACTTCTTGTTTGACAGTTTATAAACAAAAAATAAATCTGCCCCCAAAATTTTCGTCTGTGATAAAGGCCGTTATTATTTTTGAAAATTTCGAGGATTTAACTTTAGACGTACTCGAACTTTCGAACGTTGGCTTCGTAACAACTAGCCTAACTGCTATGTTGTTCCACGATGAAACCCCTATTAGTATATTATAGTCATAGTGCAAAATATATATATATATATATATACATATATGTATATATTGCTATGGGTTATTTTATCCCTTAAATAATTACAATTATAGCCCCATGTTCGTGGCGACAAAAAGTTGCTGTATTGATAAAAGTCATGGAATAAACAAACAACTT